>JAQQSW010019787.1:0-10981 GCA_028646575.1 Pseudocheirus occidentalis
TCTGTAAAGGAAGCACATTTCAGTTCAACATGAGGGGAGCCAACCAGAGTTGTCCCCAAATGGAACAGGCTGCCTTGGAAGGCAGTGAACTTTGTCAGTGGCAGTAGTGGACAGCAAGTGATGAGCATGTTATAATGAGGATTTCTGCACTAGGTGGTTTATCAGGTTCGATCACTTCTGAGATGTCTTTAGGCTCTGTGGTCCTGTCATCTCAACTCTAAAAATCTGTGATTCTCTGAGAAAGACTATCACGTAGAGAAAAGAGAACTGGATTTAACATCCAAATATGCACATACCTAGATTCGAATCCTGTCAGTGTCACTGTCACTGCCACTGTAACCTTGGGCGAGTCTCTGAAGCCTCATCTTCTCATCTGCAGAATGGGAAGGTTGGATTAGATCACTACAGTTCCTTCTAGCTCTAAATTTATGGTGCTAAGGAACCCATGATTGGCATTGGGTCATTTTCAGTCATGTCCGACTCTTCTTGACCCCATTTGGGGTTTTCTTGGTAAAGATACTGGAGTAGTTTGCCATATCCTTTTCCAGTTCATTTTGCAGATGTGGACACAGAGGCAAACAGGCTTAAGTGACTTGCCCAAGGTCACCTAGCCAGTAAATATCTGAGGCCAGATTTGAATTCCCAAAGATGAGTCTTCCTGACTCCAAACTTGGCACTCTATCCACTGTGCCATCCAGCTGCCCTAGTTCATGATTATCTGCAGGGAAAAGATACTTTGAAGTTACTGAGTCTGTATAACATTCAATTTCTTTTTTGCTTTTTAAAGGGAAGTTCTTTGGTCAGGTGGTAGGTAGCCACCACAGTAATGCAGAGGAAAGTAATCTAACCATGCCTTAGAGACCCATAGTTAGCTTAAAAAGGCCAGGGTTTCCCAGTGTATCCAGGACCATTGCCAGTCGTCCTGACCTAGGTCTTACCGCTGGACTCTAATGACTCCAGAGGAGAGGGTGAGGCTGAGGACTCAGTTCACTTGCAAATCAAGACATCTCCCTCCTGGTGTCATTGGTCCTCTTGGAGAACAAAGGATGAACACCAACTAAAGACCCTTAACCAAGGAACAAGGTTATGTTGACCAAAACCCCGTCAGATCCAAAGACTGATGCAAGTTTGCTCACAATTATACCTTTCAAACGACCTGCAAGTCTTATCTGAAAACTGGTCAGTTTCTGCTTCCTTGTTCCTTTGAATATGAACACTTTGGAGGGGCGTGTGACTTCCTTTTTTCTCATTTCAGGGAACTGCACCTGTTTGCTGTCTTCCTCCCAATTTGGAAAGCACCTAATCTTCCCTCCAGTTAGAAATCAAATTACCTGATCTGGAATCCTAGATTATATCCTATTGTTTTCTTTAAATTCATAAAGATCTGTCTCCTCCTGCATCCGGAGTCCAGTGGCAAGCTGAGGAGCCTGGTCCCAGTTTGTTATGTAATTGGCATGCATTGCTTAATAAATTGATATGCTTGGAAGCTCAAACTTTTGTTTCCTCGCTTATTTCAGATTTCACCTATCCCACTGCCAGAGCTAACCTCTTCACCCATAGTCCAGTGCCATACAATCCTATTCCCACTGATTGACCTTCCATCAATCAACCCTTCTTTCCTATGCATCTTCCATCCTTCCCTCTCAGCCCTCGACTATGCTCCCTCCTATCACAAACAGCTCCTTTTTTGAACCTGCTACTTCTTCATACTTTGATCTTTCTTCTCTTTATTTTGTTACCAGGTTTCCTAGAGAAGGCATACTCTTCTTTCCCCTTTCCTCCCTACATTTCCTCCTTGGTAATCTCATTCACTCCCTATTATCATCTTCATGCAGATGACTCTCAGATCTCTATCTCCACCTCCAACCTACTCGGGGCTTTAATCCTCCATTTCCAACTGCTTCTTGGTTATCTCAGAGATTCAGCATGTCTATAATTGCACTTATCATCAATCCCTAATTGGCCCTTCTCTCTAACTTAGCATTTTTGTTGATGGCATCACCTTCAGGCTTATACTCTTGAAGTATTCTTGACAGTTCCTGCTCCTGCATTCAATCAATTGACAAGTCTTTTTGGTTCTACCTATACAATATTCTTTCAGTTCCTGCTAAATCACTGGAAAGGATCACACAACTTTGTCTGGGCCCCCTACAAATTTTTGTCTCTCTTCTACTGAGCACTAGCAGTTGCATGGTAATCCTTTTACTCTGCCCTAATTAATTCTATCCTGTTTTCCTACACTGGCTACTTTAAATTGCTTCTCAGGACCCTTATGCCTCTCCCTCCCCCCCCCCCCCCGCCCATTTTCTATACTAATTTCCTTTGGCATCTCATCTTCCCAAACCTCTTACAATATGGTTTCCAGTCTTGCCATCTGACTGGAAGTGCTCTCTCTAGGGTTACCAACAATCTCTACTTACTAAATCCAATGGCCTTTCTTAGTTCTCATCATTTTGCTCTCTCCACACTGCTGACCAATCCCTCCTATTTTGATTTTCATGACCGAGTGCTCTCTCCTGGTGCTCCAATATGCCTGACCATTCTCTGCTTTCATATCCTGCCTCCAACCATGAGTGTGCCCTCCAAGATTCTCTTTTCTTCCCTTTCTATACCTTCATTTGGTGATCTTAGGCATTCCCATGGGTTTATGATCTCTATGCCGATGACTTTCTAATTTATATATCAAATCCTCATTTCTCTCCTGAGCTCATCCCCACATTGCCACTGCCTGTGGGATATCTCAAATTCAACACATCTAAACCAAAACTATTTATCCTACTCCATTGAACACCTCATCTCCATGCTTATTTTCTATTGAGAGCATCACCAGCTTTTCAGTTACTGAAATTCACAAGGGACTCATGTATCAATAATGCAATATTCACGACACCCATGGCGGTTATGAATATGCTGATATAGTTGTGAATCACAAAATGTAGCAAACTCTCCACAAGGAGGGCAGAATCAAAGCCTTTATTCAGACACCAGAAAACCGAGTCCCAGAACCAGAAGGACGAGTCCCAGAACCAGAAAGCCAAAGTTATTATAGTAGTCATGAAGTTGATACACGTGGTTAATGCAGTGAACATCCACATTCCCAAGCCTTCACTAATAGAACAAGCTCCCTCAAGCAGGGATCCCTCTCTCACTCATGACACTCCTCAGCCTGGTTCTTGGAAGTTCTTAGTAAAAGGTGCAGAAGGAGGATCTCAGCAAAAGGTGCAGTCTCCAGGTGGTGACTGAGAGAAAATCTGACTGTCCTGCTGGTTCTCTTCCTTATGGACAATGTAGCTCCTCCCTGTTCTGCCCCCTTCCTGTTAAGGTGTTAACTACTCCCAAGGAGTTAATTTGAAGTGAGGTGCTAAGTGCCTGTTTACTAAGTGCCAATAGAAAGGGGCATGGAAGATCTTCTGATTCCATTAACGTCACAGGTCATTCTTGACTCTTCCTTCTCCCTAATTACTGCCATGTCTTGTCAATTCCCCTTCCGAATCTCTCCACATTTATCCTTTTTTCCTCACTTGAACTTGCAAACGTCTCCCAACGGGTCTGTTTACAATCTCTTCCCTCACAGTTGTACAACGTTCCTAAAGTGAAGATCTGATGCCATTCCTCTTAAGAAGCTTTAGTGGTTCCCTTTTTACCTGTGGGATAAAATACGCACTGTTCATTGTGGCATTTAACATTACATACAATGTAACTCCAGACCGACTTTCTTCATTTATTTCACATCACTCTCCTTCACAAATTCCATATTCCGGCCAAACTGCCCTACTTGCTGTGTCCTGACTTTGGTCTTATTTCATTTCCCACTGATGGAGCCCCATCAGCGTCACACTTAGAGCAGGCTGCCTCCTGGCCTGCAAGGCCTTCCCTCCTGACTTCCTTCAGGGAAGAAAGGAAGGCTCCTCCCTCCCGATTCCCTGTCATTACCGCAGCCTCCTGCCTCAGATAATCTTTGCACTTGTCACAAGCTGCGTCCCCAAGTTATGTCACCGTTGCTGTTCAGCCGTTTGGGTTGTGTCTGCTGTTTGTGACCCCGCTGGGGGTCTCCTTTGCAGAGATACCAGAGTGGTTCGCAGTTTCCTTCCCCGGCTCCTTGTTCAGATGAACAACGGAGGCAAAGAGGGTCGAGTGACTTGCCGAGAGTCACACAGCTAGCATGCGTCTGAATCTGAATTTGAATTCAGGCAGATGAGTCTAGCTGACTCCAGGCCCAGTGCCCTGTGCACTACGGCGCCCCCTGTCCTTTGATCTTGGTATTCCCGGGGCCAAACAGAGTGCCTTGTTCAAACAGTCAGTTAATCAATACTTATTAAATTGAATTGCCCCTGGACTTCTTTTCTTCACATCTAATGCCCTAGGTTGTAAGTCTCCTAATTGCTCTACTTAACTCCTTTCTAACTGTCTCTTACCCTCATTCCACGTGGTTCCAGTGATGGCCATTTCTCTACTAAAAAACCTGTCTATTCATTAACTTTTGATTCTGGCATTCAAGGCCTTCTACAAAAAAACTACAAATTACCTTGTACTGTTACCCTTCACGCAGACTAAAACCCAAACAAACTGGACCGTGTTTCTGTCATGCCCTCTTCTCATTTCTCTGTACTTTTGCTCACCTGATTCCCAATACCTGGAACAGATTCTCTCCCCCCCCTCCCCCTTAAAGTCCAATCTCAGGGAACATCTTCTTGATTAAAAGCCTTCCTAGAAGCCCCTGCCCTGTCTTCCAAGATGACAGTGATTTCTACCCCCTCAAAGTTATCATGGCATTTTCCCCCCAAAACTCTTCCTTGTACTTATCTCATTTCCCCCTTAAATCAATTATTTGTGCACTTGTCCTCCATCTTATACTGTAAGCTTGAGACACGACCTGCACCATCTGTTTTTCAATCTCTAGTGTTAAAAGTGCAAACAGAAAGCAGTTCATGCTTTTAGAATAAATGGTTTGAGTTCTCCAAGTTCCAGACTTGAACTATACCAAGTACATCCCCCAGATGTGGCCGCTATCTCGGAGTTACCTGCCAGAAACAGAGCAAAAGGAGTGAAATCTCACTTGATGGATCTGGGGCCCTGACCTAAAGAGCCTTCTTTAGACCAGGTCAATGTGAATGTGAGCCTCTCAGGTTTTTTTGAGTCTTATGACCGGCAGTTCTTTATTTTTTTTCCTTTTTGGAGGGCAATTGGGGTTAAGTGACTTGCCCAAAGTCACACGGTTAGTTTTTGTGTCAAGTGTCTGAGGCTCGACCTGAACCCTAGTCCTCCTGACTCCAAGGCCGGTGCTCTATTCACTCTGCCACCTGGTTGCCCCAATGACTGCAGTTCTTCATGCAACTCCAGAGGGTAGGGCCTTTGAAAAAGAGGTGACCTTCAGGGAAATTCAGACCTTTTCTGGATTGTATTCCAAGGTATTTGGATTCTGCATAGATGAACAAATGTTAGTAGATGTTTATTCTCTTTAATGGGTAAAAAAGGTTCTGCAAAAATGTCCTTTTTCTAAAATGACTCACCTAGTAACAGCTAAGGAGGTATCTGTTACCTGTCATCCATGAACAAATTAGCCACTCTTTAAGGACTGCTGATTTGGCAAACAAGTGAGAATCACCTTTGTATAACAATGTATATAAATTCAACATGTGGGGTGGCTAGGTGGTGCAGTGAATAGAGCACTGGCCCTGGAGTCAGGAGTACCTGAGTTCAAATCCGGCCTCAGACACTTAACACAAAAAACTAGCCGTGTGACCTTGGGCAAGTCACTTAACCCCAACTGCTCTCCAAAAAACCCCAAAACCAAAAGAAATAAATTCAACAGGCACCAATCACACTGTGCCACATCACATATCAGTCTGCATTATCCATTGTCTTTCAAATTCATCTGGAGGGGATGTCAGGTAGCTTATCTTTCTGGACCCCAGACATCTCAAGCTGCCTTGAACCAAGCAAAGCCCTTGGGCCATTTGCCATCTTTCCTGATATACCAACCCCTTTTCAGCTGCTTATAAATATGCCCCATTCTCATCCACCCTTAAAAATCTTTTGATTCTATAGCACCCTAAAGATATTATCACATGGTTTAAATTGCCAAATTCCTTGAAAAAGTTATCTATGCTACTAATTACCTTCACTTTTCCTCTCCTATTCTCTCTTCAATCCTTTATGATCTGGCTTCCAGTCTTACCACAATTCAAAGTGCTCTTTTCCACTGTCAAATTGCACTCTTTCCATTACCAAGCTGCACAACAAGGAGTAATCCTCAGTTCCGTCTTTCATACTTTATATATTATCATCCATCTAATCAGTCGCCAAGTCTTGCTGATTTTATCTTGTATCCATCTTCTCTCCTGGTTCAGAATTTTTATCACCTCTTGCTTAAACTGTAAGGCAACAGCCTTCCAACTGATTTTCTTGCAGTCTCTTCTCTAATTCATCCCTCACACAACAAATTAACATTCCTAAAATACGTCTGATCACATCACTTCCCTGCAAAAGAAGCTACAAAGACTTTTGGGGTTCTAGGATAATACGCAAACCCCACGGTTTGGCTCTTATATCCCTCCACAATCTGGCTACAATCTTTTTGAGTTTATTGCAAATTGCCCTACCGGCTAGTTACACAGGCCCACTTCCTTTTCCCTGTACACACTGCATTTCCCACCTCCATGCCTTTGTATTGACTGTCCCACACAGTGCCAGAAGGCACTTGTTCCTTGCCTCTACCTGATGGAATCCTTGGTTTCCTTCAGGGTTTCCTATAAGGCAGGCCCAACCTAATCCCCACTTCCCATCCCTCAGCTGCTAAGACACGCACCCAGAAATTACTAAGTAAATATTCTCTGTTAATTGTCCGCACAGTTCCTTGAGGGTAAGGCCTTTTCTGTTTTTGTATCCCTTGTACACAGCATAGTGTCTGACTTATAGCACACAATATATGTTATAAAATGGATGGTACACATAAAGGAAGGGAAGGTTAGCATATGAGGGACCTCCCAGGTGAGGGTTCTGGAATATTTTAACCAATATAATTTTTTTCATTTCAAAAATAAAAAGCCAGAAGGAAAAGGGCACACTGTTACAATGTGTAAAATGTGAAGTTTATTACATCTTCAAACTATCTCTATACACTCTTGTACTGGTGTCCCAAGTCGCAGGGAACCAACGCTGCATGTCCCTCGGTGCTGTTTATTTTTCTTCTTCACTCAGTCGGCTTCTTCCTCTTTGAATTCTCAAACTCCTGAGTTCCCCAGGTATAGAGGAAGTAAAAGCCTATAAATGCTTTAAGAAGCAAAACCAAGGAAAAGTAGTAAGCATACACACTGGACTACCGGAGTAGCAACACTACAGCAGACCAGGTCTTTTACTTCTGTTAAAGTGATTACCTCTATGCCCATCCCCTCTACCAACCATTCCTAGACCAAAAAGATATCCCGGAAGATTACGTGCATCCATATTACAGGCAACTAAAATATTTGTCATCCAGTCCTGTCTAACTGCTTGTAATCCCATTTGGGGTTTTCTTGGCAATGATACTGGCATGGTTTGCCATTTCCTTCTCCAGCTTGTTTTATGGATAAGGAAACTAAGGCAAACAGGGTTAAGTGACTTGCCCAGGGTCACACAGCTACGAAGTGTCTGAGGCCAGATTTTAACTCAAAGGCCCAGCACTTTGCAACCTGAGGCTATCTGAGCTGAAGTAAGCATTTGTCTTGTATTCTGTCAATTGATATCAAATTACTTGCCTTCTCAAAGAAGAGAGGCAGAAGGAAGGGAATTTGGAAATCAACATTTTAAAAAATGAATAGAAAAAATTTACACTTTACTGGGAACTATTTAAGAAAATTAAATATATATTAAAAATAAATGAAATAGAAACTAAGCACCATTGGGCTAAGATCCAGATTATCCTTTCTAGGCCCCAATCATACAAATTCATTTCAAAGTCTCATCAACTACTCCCACCTTCCATTTCACATTAAGTAGTCTTAAGACCTGGGTTCAAACCTAGGGTTTACCATTTATTAGCATATAATTATGGGCAAATTATTTCACCTCTGAGAACCTCATCTGTAAAATGGGGATATCTACCAAGCTCACAAGGTTGCTGTAGGTAAAGCTCTGGGTAAACCACACATCCCTATATGATTACTGTGGGTTCACCCTGAATGAGCCACTTAGGTGGATTTCAAGTTTCCTGCACGTTGAACACAAGCCCTTTCGGGCCCTAATTTTATACGCTATAAGAAAGTGGAGGAAAAATGGGATTGTATAGTTCTAATAACCACGCCATCCAGTGAAAAGCGTGGAGCTGCGGCAAGGGCTCCTCCGTCTATTTCGGGCGCCGGACCCTGCCTCTTCCTTGGGGTCCTTCGGGGTACACCCTGGCCCCCAGCTTCCCGGGGGGCACTCTAAATTCTAGGCTTCCTGGTCTACCCAACACCAGAAGCTGTCGAGGTCAAGCCCGGGGGGGGCCGCGCACTGGGGGGGGCACGGACCCCGGAGGGCCCCCGCCACTCCCGCCCCTAGACCAGGCCCGCGCTGCACTTACGGGGGGCCACCCGCAGAATGGAGTCCTGCGTCCTGCGGAACACATTGGGGATGCCCTTGGTGAAGTAGCTGGGGAAGGCCCTCTGCTCGAACGGGGACAGGCTGTAGGAGATGATGTGCCTCACCCGGATCAGGTTCCCGAACTCGCGGCCCATCTTCGCGGCGCCTCGGGGCCCTGCACGAGCGCACACACGGTCACCGGGGCGGGCCGAGGCCCTGCTCCGAGGGGTGCCCCTCAGCCGCCTCCCCGCCCCCCGTCCCAGGCCGGTGTCCCCGCCCCCCACCAGTCTCACCGGCTTCAGGACGCTTCGCCCTCCAAAGACTTCGGGTCGTGCCCCGGGACCCTTACACTTCCGGGGCAAGCTAGCGGGTTGGCTAAGGCAACTTCCGGGAGAGACCATGTTGCTGTTCTCGCGGGGGGGAAGGGAACGAACGCCTCTCCCCCCCCCGGGAAGAAATGCGCAGACCCAACAGAGACTCCGCAGCCGCGCGGAGAGAGGGGGCCGGCCTCGGAACGGAGCCCGCCGTGCTGGGCTGGGCTGGCTGCGCGCCGGGAGCCGGGCCCCCCTTCTCCTGGAGCTCTGTCCCCACTCCTGGCTCCTTCTCCCTAATGCCAGGAAAGAAAGAACACTTTTCCTGTATCATTCATTCATTCATTCGCTCCATTAATTCACTCGTTCATTCACTCATTCATTCACCCCAGCTAGGGAGGGTCCCAGCCCGAATTTCAACTCAGAAATACGAGTCTGCGCGCCCCCGCGCCCCCGCGCCCCCGCGCCCCCGCGCCCCCGCGCCCCCGCTCGCTCTGGCGCCACCTAGCGGAGCTCACGCTCTAGGGTTGAGGGAGACCGCATAGAGAAATAAATAAATAGGGCGTAGATACAAAGCCAAGGGGCGGGGCCGGGGCGGGGCCGGGGGCGGGGCCGGGGCGGGGTGGGGTGATGCCGCGGGCAGAATTCTGGACTTGGATCTTTCTAGGTTTGATGCCCATCTTGGGCACTAGCTGCCTGTGGCCCTGGGCGAGTCCCTTTACCTCCTTTGGTCTCAGTTTCATTATCTCTAAGATCAACAAGTTGTCTTGGATGAACTCTAAGTTCCCTCCATGTAGGTTTCCATCTATAGAAGACCCCACTTTCATTGAGTCTGGAAGGAAAGGAGGAGGGAGAGCGTCTAATAAATCGATGAGTCTGGTGGATTCCACCCTCTCGATGTCCCTACGATTCCTTTCCACTCCAAGGGCTATAGAGGGACAGAGCCAATTAATGAGCATTTACTATGTTCTAAGCTTGCAGAGATAGCTGGGTCTGCAGTCAGGAAGACTCTGAGTTCAAATGTAACCTCAGACACCCTGGGCAAATCGCTTAATCTTTGCCTCAGTTTCCTCTTCTGTAAAATGAGCCCGAGAAGGAGATGGCCAAACCACTCCAAGAAAACCCCAAATGAGATCACTGAAACTGACTGAACAACTATGTTCTGGGGGTGGGGAAAAAACCTTCAGTCTTGAGGCCATACATGGGACCCTCTAGGTCCTCCAGAGTGGCCATTTGACTTTTAGGCATGTGGCCTTGAGGCCGCTGAAGGCTCCCCACCCCGTCTAAGCAATGGCCAAAGTGGGGAAGGAAGGAGGAGTCTACAAATACAGTTTTCATTAGAAGGGAACTAGGAAGGGCTGGGGTGAGGAACACACGGGGGAGAGAAGGGTGAGGAGCCCGCTGCAAAGGGCAGTGGGGTCCTGCGGCCTGTCAAGATAAAGTCAAAGCTCCCTGTCAGAGTTGGAGATACCCAGTGGTGGAGGGCAGTGACAGAGGTGACAGAAATGTCTGGGTCATCTCTGCCAACCCCCCTCAGCAATATAAGACAAACTTCACCTACCATCAGGGCCTGCGGACCCAAAGGTTCCAGTCCAAATTTATGGCAGGATGGAACAACACCAGCAGGCAGAAGCCTCCCCTCCTAATTAAGGAGGACTGAAAGCCAGGACCACTTATATCCGTGAAAGGGGTTGGCCCACAGCATAATTATTCTTAGATCTTGAGATAGTTCCTATAGTAGTTCTTGGCACAAAAGTTCTTGGGTGCCAGGGTGTAATGGTAATTAATTTGTTTGATCAGATGTTAAGTAGATCCTAGTAACCTAGTGTTAAGTATAGAATTCTGTCCATTGGTGAGAAGGTGTGAATTTCCCTGTGACTTGGAAGAATGCTATTGGCTGAGACACTCCCCTGTTTACTTGGGAGAAGGCCAGTTTTTATAAGCAGGAGAATTTCAGAGACAGGACAGACCTTGGATTTGGTTCCTGAGTGGCTGACTGCAGATATGAATAGGATGGGACTTTGTTTGTTGGTGGCCTGGCTGATCCTTGAGTTCCAGGCAAGAAAAGTCCTGAAGGGTTTGAGGTGTGCTGAACCTTGTAAACTTCAGTGTGTGCCGGGGATTGCCCT
>JAQQSW010019788.1:0-10980 GCA_028646575.1 Pseudocheirus occidentalis
TCCTCCCTTCCTCCCTTCCTCCCTCCCTTCCTTTCTCCCTCCCTCCCTCCCTTCCTTCCTCCCTTCCTTTCTTCTTTCCTATCCTTTTTCTTCTCTAAGCTATGAGATCCTGAAAAGAGATTAAAAACCACTTCTAGGTAATTTGCTTGTTTTTTATTCTGGACTTCAAAGCACTGTTGAAACATTTGTTCTTTTCTAATATGAGATTGTTCTGCTTTAGCACTGCATTCAGAAGTGCAATGTGAAAGAGATCACGCATTTAGGAAGCACCTACTGTATACCCAGCACTGCACTGCTGAGCTCTTTATGCATGTTAACTTCTCCAATGCTCACAACAACCCTGTGAGGTGCTTGCTATTATTACTCCTACTCTAGAGTTGAGGAATCTGAAAAAAACACAGTTTAAGTGACTTGCCCAGCATCACAGCTGGAAAGTATCTGAAACAGGATCAGAACTCAGGTCTTCCTAACTTCAGCCTTGGAACTCTGTCTATACAGGAACTCTGCCTTGTGGGATGTGTGAGGGCCTCTCTATGTGAAAAATCCTGTCAATCCAGTCATTCAATGTTGAGATTAAACTACATTGTGTCAAATGAATGAATAAATGAATTAATTCATCCCTTCTGAAACACTTATTAAGAGCCCAATGTGTCTAAGGACGTGGATCCCTGCCCTCAAGACGCTTATATCGTAGTGGAAGATGAACTGTAGACACAGATAGGGACACCGTGTCCCCAAAGTCTGGACGCAGCTTTAGGCTTTTGTAGCTTAGAGCTCCACCAAGGCTTTTGGGACGCTCTGTATCTGATGAGAGGTCATTCTAGACATGACCATCTCTGAGTTCATAAGGGGAATGAATATATGTCTCTGTGTCCACCTGCTCCACACAGTACCTGAAGTGTAGTTGTTGGTCCTTCCTTTTCAAGAGGACCAACCACTCGTGTATGAAATGGATTTAAGTGAGGCTGTGTTGCACAAAGGCGTCAGTTTCATTCTCCCTGCCAGAGTCATCAAAATCCAGTGGCCATGCAAGAGTGAAGATGCCTGGTGATGGCCCAGGATGCAGTGGACGACGGCATCTTCAGGGTCTGACCTGCCCCTCAGCACTCCGCAGTGCCTGCTCCCGCTGAGGTGTGTAGCGAGTGCTTAAAGAATGCATATGGATCGATGGATGAGGAAAACAAAGTCACTTCTAGTTGGACAAGCCAGGGAAGGTACCTTGGACGATGTGGTCTTTGAGATGGATCTTGAAGGATGGGTGGGGCATGAATGAAGTTAACTGCATTTGCAGATTTTTAACATGGACACAACTCTTTCACCGATAACAATTATTTCACCCTGATTAGGTTGGCAGCTTGTCGGAGCATATAGGAAGCTGTCTTTGAAGTCAATAGGGCTTGAGTTCTAATCTTGCCTTGAAACATACTATGTGATCTTGGGCAGCAAGCCTCCGTTTTCTCATCTGCAAAATGGAAAGTCATAAAGTACGTACCTCACAGGGTTGTGGTGAAACTCCTTCATACTAGCTGACGTTGTAAAGTATTCTGAAAACTGCCACTTGTCATCCCTCAGATTTACAATTCTTTCCAAAGTGTGAAATTGTAGAGATGTTCTCTTGGCATTGGGCTTTTATGCAGGGTACCTTGCTGCCTCCTTGGGAAGAGGTGGGATAGAGGAGATTTGTTTGAAATGTAATGAGGGGCTCAGCATAGAGGCCTGGCCTGTAATGCCACTTTTGGGGAGGTAGAAGCTGCTGGATCACTTGTACTGGGCCCTAAGTCATTTGAATGTCTTCACTAAACCTGGCACCAATATGGTGAATCCTTGGGAGGAGAGGCTCACCAGGCTGCCTAAGAAGGGACAAGCTAGTCTTGGTCAGTGTGCAAGCTCTGCTGCTAATCGATAATGGGATGAGATCCAGGAGTGGTTTCTGTACTTCCAGACTGGGAGAGGTGAGGAGAGCCAGTCTCAAAGAAAAAAGAGATAATATAATGAGGACCCAGGCCTGGGAGCATGGGCAGAGGTCTCTGCCTGCTGCCAACCCATCTGGATGGGAGGGAATTGGGAAGATGACTTCCAGATGTGTGTGATGGCATGGAATGCAGCCTGCTTCTCCTCTTCAGAGCATACATAGGTATACTACAGCCTGTCAGTGGTAAAGAAAAGATTTTTGGTTGGCTGCTAAAAGCCATTGACATTAAAAAAAAGCATTAACCCGACAAACTAAATCTTTCCTTCTTTCTCCCTCTATCCCCCCCTCCCCCATTGGTGATCAAGGAAAGGACCACTGTAAGTCTCCTGGTGGAGAGAAGTGACATCAGTGGCCAATTCTTCTCGCCAGGACTGTGTGGCCATGGGGATGGTGTGGCTGCTTTTCTGTCTCTTTCCTCTTCTTAGATGAAAGAGTGTTGGTTATGAGTTTGATATTGGAAGCTTTGAGAAGTTGAGCCACCAGAGGTTCAGGAGATGGAGTCTACCCTAGTTTGTCTGCAGCCGATATGAATCTTTAAAATCTTCTAAATTCTCTTAAAAGAAGAGGAGCTGGACCAAACACTCCTTTCCTTTTTTTTTGTCTTTCTGCCTGGTGCATCAGAGAGCACAGCTGTGATCAGAGGCCTACAAGACCAAGCTGAGGCATAGATCAAGGGCCATTGAAACCCTGTGTTCTACAGCAGGGAGCTCATCCATGCCCCATGCTCTATTTGGAAGGAAAGGTGGTGGAGTAAATGACTTGCAGCTTTCTTCCAAGTCAAGTGCATCATCCCAAGGGCTTCAAATAGGGTTGATTGCAACCCTTTGCCACCCTTTCTATTTCTTCACTTCATAAGAGCAGTTATGTCCCTCTGTCTGGGATGCTGAAGGGATCTGGGATCACCACAGGCTGCAAGGCCAGACTTTCCAGCTCCTTTCCAGGTTCACAGCTACTCTAGCGATCTTGGGACATGCAGAGTCTGTACTATCTATCACTCTGGCTGACTTTCCCTTATTTTCGTTCCCCCTTCCCATGATGTGGATTATGAATTGGGGTTTGAGGGAGTTACTATTATCTGACTGCTTTATAAAAGCTCCCACTCATTTCAGAATCCGTGAATTCTCTGGGGTTTTCTAAATAAAGCATCATGTGCTCTACAAATAGAGAAAATTTTGTCCCTTCTTTTTCAGGTCTTTCTTAGCCAGTCACCAAATCAAATGAAATGGCAGACAGATGAACCGGCCCTTGGGACCACAAAGTTGAATGTATACCTATAACGCAACATTCTCACTAGCTAAGGTAGCCAGTCAGTTTGGGACATTTGGTCTGTGTTTTATGGAGCAGAACACCTTCAATGGATGTTATAAAGTAACAGAAAAGATTTAACTCTCACATGGCTTTACCAAGATGAATTATTTATTCACTGGAATGCTTTGGTTAGTCTAGTTGGAAGCTTTCTGGAATTCATATTCTTGTTTAACTCTCAATCTCCACTGTGTTCAGATTTTCATATTTCATATGATTCTCTTGGGGTCAAGTCACTTAGATGATTCCCTTATTTTCCTTATGTTTGTAAAATTGAAGCAGCTAGGTGGCCCAATGAATAGATTGTTGGACATAGAGTCTGGAAGACCTGATTTCAAATTCTACCTCAGTCATTCACCAGTTGTATGACCTTGGAAAAATCACTTGAACCTCTACGTGCCTCAGTTTTGTATGGCGCAGTGCACAGAGCGCTAGGCTTGGAATCAGGAAAGCACATGTTCAAATTTGGCCTCAGACATTTACTAGCTGTGTGACCCTGGGCAAGTCACTTAACCCTGTTTGCCTCAGTTTCCTCATCTGTAAAGTGAGCTGGTGAAGAAGATAGCAAAGCACTCTAGTATCTTTGCCAAGAAAATCCCAAATGGGATCACAGAGTCAGACACAACTGAAAATGGTTGAACAACAACAAAATCTCTCTCAAGTGAGATAATATTTATAAGGAGATTTGAAACCTTAAAATGCTATTTAAATGCTCATTGTTACTTTGGGTTTTGGAACAGATAAAGTTTCATTGCTATCGAGAATTCTTGATGAGGAAACTCCATCCATCAAAGCCTATTGGCACCTGCTATGCACCTTCTTTGAGATCTGCCCAGAAAATTATGAACACAAAATGACTTTTCCAAAGGAGTGACCTTGGAGTTGAAACTCTATGAGAAAATGTGAAGATGGCAGAATCACAGAGTTTGAGAGTTGGAAGGGATCCCAGCAGCCCTTTAGTCCAACTCAGACCCAAGAGAGATAGCTACAACAGGACATGTAAGATTTGTGTAAAACGTTCTCAGGGGAACCTGTGGTATAATGGCCCTGTTTGATCTGATCAACATTGACAGGTTACTGGGCTTAACTCCACCCAAATTCTGGCTTCAGTGGAGGAAGAATGAAGTCAAAACTTAACCGGATGTCTCATTTTGAAATGAATATTTCACTGAATGTAGTGTTTTGATTTTTGATGACTTTATATTAGGACTCATATCAGATCTTTTCCTATGAAGCTTTAGGAAGCATCCTTCCCTCCTTATCCCCCCACCATTTCCTAAAGATTATAGGGTTTCTTAAGACTTTGTCAATGATTCCTAGATTATACTGTCTTTCTTTTGTGTAGCTCTGATTTCCCACTAGGAGCAAACAAATCTGTCTTCTCCTTAGTTTCTGTCCATTAGTTATAATCCATTTCCTGATGTGATGCTGTTAGCTCATTTCGCTCTTTCATATATTTCTCACAAAAGGCAGCTGACTTTTGATGTTTTTCTACTTATGTCTCATCAAAGGTTTTGGGGCATCTGTGCCACACGGCTCTCTACAAAACCACCTGCAAAACATTCACAGTCTGAAAGAGATCTCCTGACGAGGGCCTCGGTGGCACTGATTTACAGGTCGCTGAATGTAGTTAAATTGAAAACAGCCGGATTTCAAAGGCAGTGGGTGCCATTAATCCCTGAAGACTCTTGAAAGAGACAAGCAGCCCAAAAACCGTTCTGGGGAGGGGAGATACATTGTAAGGCTGTGATACAGATCTGGTGAATTTCAATCATGCACAATGATCCCATGGAATCCTTCTATCCATTCTAACCCTTGTATCAGGGCACTAGCACCTTACCATGTTCCCCAGGGTGAAATAGACACACACTGGGCCTTCTTGCCCAGGGAACACCTGGCCTGATTGGGAGATTTGATGGTTTGATTTCATGTGGAGGGAGAGCTGGATTTGAACTCAGGTCTTTAAGACTCCAGGCCCAGTGCTCTATCCCCTGTGCCACCTAATTGTTTGTAAATGGTAGATAGCTCAACAGGCTTCATTTATAGCTGTGTTTATCCCTTGGGGTCCTCTGTTGATATGCCACCAGCACTGAACAACTCCATTGTGCAAAGAGGGCTTGGAGAAGATGTCTTTACTTGGGTTTTCTGTCCTAGGGATTCGAAGAGTGAACTGCCTTGGGAAGTGATGAGTTCCCTATCACTGGAGGTTTTCTAGCAAATCCTGGAGGACCATTCAGTGGGGATTCTTTAGAAGGGATTCTCACTAATGCACATATTCTTTCCTTTCCATTAATAAGCAAGAAATTTAAGCATGGAAAGTGACCTGGATTTTCAGCCACATTTATTTAAGCATTTCTGGAAGAGTTTACATTGTGGAGTATATTTTTGAAGATGTTATATCAAAACAACGTGTCCTTAAAAAGAATGAGATTTCAACAAATAGATGGCTGGCCCTGGCCCATCATCACACATAGAACTGTGGTCCCTAACTGCCTATGGATGCCATTGGTCCACCAAAAGTTAAGAACAACTTTTTTCCCCTCAGAGTTATTTATGATGATGATGATGGTGATGATGATATCACCTGAACTATGAGGAAAGGTTCTAAGCTGAGAAGATGGGGAGAGAGGAAATCATAGGAAGTTTGGGAGGGGTAAGAAAGTTTGGGAAGTCCTACGTAGGAAATGGGATAATGAATCAATTAGAGAAGTTTAAAAGGATTTCCTTGCTGTAGTAAAGACCCGGTGGAAATTATGTAGCATAAATTGATAGTGACCCTCGTCAGTGTGGTTTTCTCCATCTTCATTCAGCAGCATGTGAGTAGGAGTGAGGGCAGGAGATTGTAGTAATCCACGGTTGGGACTTGGCAGGGCAAGGTTGGCGATGGGATGATAGAGCAAAGGACTTGAGAGAAGAGGACAGTGTGGAGTTATGCTGGCTTACTAGTGGTCAAGATGGAGAAAGAAGGAGAGTACAGCCAGTTGAGGGGTTATGACTTGGGAAAGAACTGAGTGGGTGAGGCACTAGAGATACCAGATAGGACAAAGAACAGGGGTTTAGATTGCAAGAGATGGAAGAGGGAGAGGTGGAATGACAATAGACTCATCAGATAAGGAAGTTCCAGCATTCATGAACATGGAAGTGGTGCATTTGTGGATGATGGCAAGATGAAGGATATGACCTTCTTGCATGTAGTTGACCTGGGGGTGGAGAAATAGTTCATGAGATGTAAGGAGACTGAGGAACCTTGAGGTGAGGGGATTTGAATGAGGGGTATCTGTTCAGAACACCTGATTTCAAGAACAGATTTTCTTTTTCTGTCACCTAGAGAGCAAAATAGACACTGATCATAGTGGGCACAATAGAATTAAACTGAAGATTCTTTGTATCCCATTTGCTGCAACTTATGGAAATGGCCACATAATAGGCAGAGGTTGGTGTTTCAGGCTTTCTATGAAAGAAAGTCAGGAGAGGGACGGAGCCATTACACACCGCAGCAGCTGCAGTCTCAGCGAGCGCTGTGCACTAGCAAGATGTGCGACTTCACGGAGGATCAGACCGCAGAGTTCAAGGAGGCCTTCCAGCTGTTTGACCAAACAGGGGATGGAAAGATCTTATACAGCCAGTGTGGGGACGTGATGCGATCCCTGGGCCAGAACCCTACCAATGCTGAGGTGCTCAAGGTCTTAGGGAATCCCAAGAGTGATGAGATGAATGTGAAGGTGCTGGACTTTGAACACTTTCTGCCAATGCTGCAGACCGTAGCAAAGAATAAGGACCAGGGCACATATGAAGACTATGTAGAAGGGCTTTGGGTGTTTGATAAGGAAGGGAACGGCACGGTCATGGGGGCAGAAATTCAACATGTCCTCATCACCCTGGGTGAGAAGATGACAGAGGAAGAAGTGGAAGTGTTGGTGGCAGGGCATGAAGACAGCAACGGTTGTATCAACTATGAAGAGCTAGTCCGGATGGTGCTGAATGGCTGAGAACAACTCCCCTTTCCACAAAGAACCCCTTAACTTTCTCAGTGTGAAAATCATCTTCTTGCCCCTGAAGCAGCTAACAACATTTTCAGGGTTACCAACATTCTTCCTTCCAGCCCCCACCACATGCCCTCTTTGGCCTGTTTGCTCTCTGCTTTCACCAAATAAACTTGCGATCAGCTCCAAAAAAAAAAAAAAAAAAAAGTTCAGTTCAGAAACTAGCTGTCATTCAGAGCTACATTTTTATGGGATTATTTATAAAGCCCAATCTACTAGGAAGGCTTGACATTTGAAATAAGACTTTCTGAAACGCTAATGGCATTGTATTCTTATGAAAACTCCATAAACTCCCCCTCCCTTTTCTACCTTTCCTTCCTTACTTCCCCCCAATTACGGTGCAGTATTTTAGAATGAAAGTAGGTATGCATCAGCAGTCTGTCAGAAAGTAGAGATGGCACATAAAGAGAACTTGTATGCAAAATTCTGTCATAGTCACTGGATGAACATAACAGCTGTCTTGGAAGAGAAAGGGATGTCTTCACTGAGAGAGTGGTAAGATTGAGTCTGAGCTATTTTATGTCCAACAACAGGTGCACTAGAACTCGGGTCATGATTTACCATTTTATAGGAGAGGACTTCAAATGTAAAGTATTCCTATTTGAGATTATGTCTGTGAGTAGAATATGAGTAAAGATGAGTTGGTCAACTCTGAAAGGGGCCTGTTACCTGTGTTTAGTTTGCAGTTTAGATGAGGCAGGGTGGTATACTGGATTTACAGTTTGGAAGACGTAGCATTTGGTTCCAGTTCTAAAGTTAAACTTGTCGTGTACTCTTAGCAATTCAATTAACAGAAAATCAGTTTTTGCCTCTACAAAGTAGAAGTAAAAAGGCTATAATATTTGCACAACCAGCTTGACCAGTTTGTGAGGAAAGTACTTTGTAAATTAGGAAGTAGTGTAGAAATGTTAGTTATTTTGAAGAGTTATTTTCTGATACTTCATGTAGTATTAAAACTGTCTCCTAGAAAAGTAGTACAGAGTACTATTCCTCCATAGCAAACATAATTTCATAGATGAAAGGCTTTTTTAGTGTTACTGACATGTGTTTGGAGAACTCTAATTGAAATCACATCTAATTGTTTATGTCACTCCCATGACTGATACTTTTTATAGTTACTATAGTAAATGTGCTGTTCCAGGCTATAAGACATTAAGGTCTTTGGTCTTTGAAACATTATGACCAACCATTCAGTTTAAGAAGAATTAAAAGGATTATTGAGAATTTATTTTAATAGCCTGTTATCAGCTATACCTGGTGTACTTTTCATTATTCTTTTCCCTCCATCATTTATTCTGTAATTCCTCATCATTACAAGTGTCGAAGCTTGCACACAGATTAAAATTCTTTTCACATTGTATTTTGCTGTAGATTGGAACCTTTTTTTCTCACTACTGATCTACTCTGAGGTACATCATATAGAAATATAGAAACCATGTAAGGGGAATATACAAATTAAGAGTGCATTCAAACAGGAAATGCAAAAATATAGCACTATTTACTCATCTCCAGTTTCTGTGACTTTTGTTACTTGGAGGTTGTTCAGTTTAAACTATACTGGTGAGTAAGGTGAAATATAGGTGATGCAATATTAAAATAGTTATCCCTGAAGAAATGAACATTATACTTTGATAGTTTCTGTTGGGTGGATTTAGTTTTGGACAATAATATCCTCTTCTGTTTTGGTTTTAATATTTCTTTTTAAATTCAGGTTTCTTTTAGTAGTCTTTTAGCCTTTGAACGTGACCATCATAGAATTTTAGAGCTACACTTATTCATTCGACAACCATTTATTGCCTACTTCGCCTGCTTTGCAGAACAAAGAGAGGTAGAGATAATTAGCACATGATTCCTGATTTCACAGAACTCACAGTTTGTAGGGGGTGAACATGACCTATTACACATCATGATAGTACCTCTCTTCTCAGGTTATTTGTAAAGCTGTTATATGCACAAGGGATTGTTTTACTTGACCCTAGAGAACAGAACAGGGACGAGTATGTGGAAGTTGCAGAAAGGTAGATTTCAAGAATAAAAAAAAAAAAGCTTTCCAATAATTAGAGCTATCCAAAAGTAGAATGGGATGCCTTGGGAAGTATTAGATTCCTTTCACAAGTAGTTTTCAAAGTCTGGTTGAACATTTCTTGGAATGTTGTAGAGGAATTCTTATTTGGATATGGACAAGATAGCTTCTGAGAAACCTTACAATTCTGAAATCTGTGAAATCTCTGTTGTGTAATATTGTACAACAAATATGCAATAAACGAATATAGAGAACTGAATTATCTAACAGGAGCTTGAGATTGTTGTTTAAGATTCAAAGAAAGGTCATTTTTTTACTTGGGGATGGACAAGTACATATAGACTTCAGAGAAGAGATGGTATTTGAGCTAGACTTTGAAGGATAGATGGTGCTTCTTTTCATTCATTCATTTATTTGTTTTTAGTTTTCAGCATTCATTTCCACAAGATTTTGAGTTCCAGATTTTCCCTCCTTCTCTCCCCTCTCCCCCCACCCCAAGATGGTATACATTCTAATTACCACTTCCCCCTGTCTGCCCTCCTTTCTTTCTTCCCCATACCCTTCTCCCTTACTTTCTTGTAGGGCAAGATAGATTTCTAAACCCCATTGCCAGATATCTTATCTCCCATTTGCACGTAAAAACAATTTTTAACATTTGTTTTTAAAACTTTGAGATCCAAATTCTCTCCCTTCTTCCTTCCCCATCCACCCTCATTGATAAGGCAAGCAATTCAATATAGGTTATACATGTGCAGTTATGCCAAACACTTCCATTATAGTCATGTTGTGAAAGACTAGCTATATTTCCCTGCATCTTATCTTACCCCTCATTTGTTCTGTCTTCTCCTTTGATCCCATCCCTTTTCAAAAGTGTTTGCTTCTGACCATTCCCTCTCCCAATCTGCCTTCCCTTTTATCATCCTTTCCCGCCCACCCCCACAGCCCCCCACCCCCTGTCTCCTTACCCCTTACTTTCCTGTAGGGTAAGATACCCAATTGAGTGTGTATGTTATTCCTTCCTTAAGCCAAATCTGATGAGAGGAAGGTTCACTCATTCCCTCTCACCTCCCCCCTTCTTCCCCTCCATTGTGAAACCTTTTTCTTTTCTCTTTTATGTAAAATAATTTACCCCATTCTCTCTCTCCCTTTTTCTTCACAAGATGTTCCTCTCTTACCCCTTAATTTTATTTTTTAGATATCATCGCTTTATATTCAGCTCACCCTGGTGCTCTAGGCCTTATGATTTCTCTTTCCTATTTACCTATTTGTGGTTTTTTTTAATTTTAATTTATTTTCTTGGTTACATCATTCATTTCCACAAGGTTTTGAGTTACAGATTTTCTCCCCTATTTGTCCCTACCCTCCAGCCCAGAACATTGATCCCACTGTAAGCCCCCCGCCACGATCTGTTCCCTTTTATGCCCTCCTCCAACACCCCTCTAGCTTTCTAGCAGAAATACATCCCTGAATGTATTATTTCCCAGTTGCATTTGATTGTATAGCTTTAAATACTAGATTCTTGCAATTCTTCCCCTGTCACCCACTCCCACTGGGTGGAGCAGCAATTCAATACAGGCGGTACCTGTGTAATTACACAGGATATCTCCATGGTGGGCAAATTGTGAGAGGCTAATTGT
>JAQQSW010019789.1:0-10980 GCA_028646575.1 Pseudocheirus occidentalis
TTTCCTAATGGGGGGGCACCCTTAAGACCACATTCTAATTTAGATTCAAGATATATTTCTATCAAACCAAAACTGGGTTTTATAATTACTAGTGTTGCCATGTAAAATCTGAAAAATTTGTGTCAGAACTTCAAGATTGGAAACTCATTGTTATCACTGAGCTCAATCTAAAAGATGCTCCCAGATCCCTGTAATTTTTGAACTGAGAGGAGCCCAGTCTATTGAAGTTAGTTGTCACACATATGCTGTCACTGTGATTGTGTACAAATTTCTCCTGCTTCTGTTCTCACTCAGCATCAGTTTATATAAGTCTCTCCAGGTTATTATGAAGTCTGTCTGCTCCTCATTTCTTAAAGCACAGTAGTATTCCATTACATTCATATATCGCAACTTGTTCAGCCATTTCTCAATTGACAGAAATCCCCTTGTTTTCCAGTTCTTTGCCACCACAAAAAGAGCTGCTATAAATATTTTTGTAAGTGCAGGTCCTCTTCCCACTTCTCTGATCTCTTTGGGATATAACCCTAGAAATGGTATTGCTGGGCCAATGGGTATGCACTATTTATAGCTCTTTGGGCATAGTCCCAGATTGCTCTCCAGAATGGCCAGGTCAGTTCACAGCTCACCAACAATGCATTAGTGTTCCAATTTTTCCACATCCTCTCCAGTATTTATCATTTTCCTGTTTTGTCATCTTAGCCAATCTGTCTGGTGAGATGAGGTACTGATGGGGTCTGGGATGCTTTTGTCTGTAACCTCAGTTTGTAAAATCTCACTTGTGTTCAGGTACCTATGTATGTAACATCAGTTTGTAATAAGCCCGTGCAATTAAGTTGTAAAATCGCACTTTCCCCCAGCCATAAAGGCATTAACCCTGCCTCTCCCCTTCCCCCAGTCTAAAAGTCTTTTCCCTGAGCTAGCAGTCTGCTTAGATACAGCACCTGTGAATCCTTCAAAAGCATTCTATAAACAAACCCTTAGAGAAATGCATAGCCCCTTTGTTCTAAGTGCCCGGCTGCACCCCAAAGCCTTGAACAACATTATCAGAGAGATAACTCCATCCCAATATGGCACCTCCTGAATCCCTAATCAGTCTAGCTCCCAGACTTGGCACTTCCTGAAAAAAATCAAGCCTATCCTCCCAACAACCATATTGGACATATCTCATTCATCCTTGACCAAAAGTAACCTAGTGATGTCACAATACAAAAACCACACCTCAAGATAGCCCCCCCAGGGGGATGTCCCAGTGAATTATGGGAAATACAGCTGCTCAGTTGATAGAAAAAGTACATTCCCTTTAAGCACTGACCCTGCCTAAACTCCCATACTCCTCCCTAACTCCACCCTTGCCCACCTAGTTAGCATAATTAACCTTTGACTGACAGTTTTATGGTTATAAAAACTGCACCTCTAGCCCCTGCTCTTTCCAGGTTCCCTTAACCTTTTCCTGCCTGTTGAAAAGCATAAAACTTTATAACTCTGCCTTAGATCCCTGCACTTTGCAGGTCCCCCTATTTCTCCTGCCTGCTGCTAAGTCAGCATAACAATAAACTTTGTAACTTTGCCAAAAGATAGCTTGAGTCCTGTGAAATTCTTTCCAGATAAGAACCCTCTAGGGATTCATATGAGATCCCTTAGACACACACCTCTCCCCAACCTCTTCAGTACATCAGAGTTGTTTTGATTTGCATTTCTCTAATCACTAGTGATTTGGAACACTTTTTCATATGCTTATAGATATCTTTAATTTCATCTTCTGAAAACTGCCTGTTTATATCCTTTATCAAATGGAGAGTTTGCTCCCACCTTCTTATTGGGCAGTCTCATGTTCATTCCCTGCTTTGGACCTTGGGAACATCCAGATCTAAATCATAAAGAATAATCACATAAAGTTTTCCATATCCTTTTTTCTTTCTATAAATTCAGAAAACTTCCAACTATATGCACTCTAATATATATTTCCTTTATAATCTTAGTACATATTGTTGTTAAATTCAATGACTTACTAAAACATTATTTTCCCAAGTTATATATTTAATTTCAACCCAGGTTGATTTTCTTCACTAATTTACCTATCAAAATTATACTCTCTTGCTTGATTAGTTACAATCCAGGTGTTCTCTATCTCTCTCATTCTCCCAAAAAGGAGATAGAAGCCTGCACTGTCTGTTCCTACTCCCAATATAGGAAGAAGTTTGTGGGACAATTCTCATCCTCAATCCAATCTGCTGAGATGTTTTTAGTAATTACAAAACTTTTAGGAGAGCTGCAATAGCTTCTGCTCCTGTTGAGGCACAGGGGTGAGTTCTGAGGCCTCTCAGCCCTAGTTAGCAACTTGAAGAAGGCTTTACTGCCCAATTAATAATTCAGGTTTGTTACAACTTGAAAAGGCTACAAGTCAAGACAAAAGTGGAGGGAGTGATGGTGCATGATTTTTTATTTGCAGTTGATTGTGCACTGAATGCAGCCTCTGAAGTTGAAGCACAACAATATATGGATCAGTTCTCTGCTGCTTGTGTTAATTTTGGCCTAACACTACCAAGAAAACACAGGTGCTCCATCAGCCACCACCACACCATCCATATGTGGAACCATGGACTACATCTAATGGAGAAGTTTTGAATGCTGTGGATAAGTGCACTTACCTTGGTAGCATACTTTCCAGGGATGCACATATTGACAATGAGGTTGACCCATGAATTGCCAGAGCTAGCTCAGTGTTTGGGAGGCTCCAAAGGAAGTTGTGGGAGAGAAGAGGTCTTAGACTGACCACCAAACTGAAGGTCTATAGAGCAGCTCTGCTTTCCTTCATCGTTGTATGCCTATGAAACCTGAACAGGCTAGCAGCACCATGCCAGGAAACTGAATCACTTCCATTTGAGTTGTCTTAGGAAGATTCTGAAGATCACCTGGCAGGATAAGGTACCAGATACTGAGGTCCTTCCTTGAACTAAACTGCCAAGCATTCAAACTCTGCTTCAGAGAGTGCAGCTTTGATGGACTGGTCACACTGTTCCAATGCAAATGTATGCTTGCCAAAAAGACTATTTTATGGCAGACCCACACAGGGCAAGCTTTCACATGGTGCTCAGAAGATTCAAGGACATTCTCTAGGTCTCTCTTAAGAACTTTGGAATTGATTGCATGATATGGGAGACACTGGCACAGGCCTGATCAGCATGGCATGCCCACATCAGAGAAGGTGATGTGAAAATTTAGAGAATCCACCCCAAATGTTCACAGGGACTATTTGTGCCTGATCTGTGGTACAGCATTACAAGCTCCTCTTGGTCTGATGAATGACAGAGGGACACACTGAAATTTGACTCTAGCATAGTGATGTCATTTTGATCCTTTTCAGGAATGAAGGACAACAACCTCCAAGTTATCTACAAAGATCAATTCAAAGCTTTTTTTTTTCAAATTAAATCACACACACACACTTCTCTTTTCTGCTTACTTTATCTTGACTCTTCAGAATCTGAAGAGAGCTAACATTCTGTTCTAAATCAAGAGAGTTGTGTTTTTCTATTCTTATTATTTCTTACAGGAGCAGGTTTCATATTAGTAACCTACATTTTAAACATTAATGTCTAAGGTTCTAAATTGATGGCATTTAAGGCTACTATAGAGAAAGCTTGATAAAAGTGTGTGTTATAGAACAAAAATCTTGCTTTGCAGTCTTTTCATCTTTGCCTCTGCCTCTCCTCTTTTATCCCACCTAGCTAGGAGAAGAGGGACTCTAAAGGGAGCAACCTGGCTTCAGGACTTGGTATTCTAGAGCCCCCACTGCCAACAAAGGGCCACCCATACTCAGCTTTGGCAAAAACAGCTTTCCTCCTTGCCTCCCTCTGAAAGTGGAGCATGGAACCGGATTCCACCTTGGCCTGACCGCCTGGCCCTTCTCCGCGGTCCCAGGCCCCTCATTTCCTTCCTCTCCCCAGGAAATTTCAAGAGAGCCCCATAGGTAAGGGTAGTGAATTTGGAGTATGCCCCAGTCTCGGTAGCAAGGGGCAAAACCCAGGGCGAGGCTTCAAGATTGTCCCAGCGTCCAATGTGAGCCCTTCCAGTGATCCCGAGCCCGCGGATCCCTGAAGCTAGGTTCCTTTCAGAACTTGGATAAGAGACTGCCCAGAAGCCATAGTTGCAGGTTCACAGTGCGTGAGGAAGGAGAGGTGTTTGATCCCTTGTCCTACACCAAAGCCTGACGTACTTGACTTGCGCACTTAGCCTTTCTCCTTCTAGGAGTCATAGCCTCAGATTGTACTTGCTGAGCCTCGGGCGCTAAAAAAGTGCCCACTTCGATTGGCTCTGCGCTCCCTCAGGGGTCCACTCGGGTCCAACAACCTCCATACCCAAAGACGCCAAAGCCTTCTTTCCCTTCCTCCAAGTGCCTTTCCTCCAAGATTACCTTCTTTTTACACTGTATGTGTTTTTAGACCTCCAGTTGATCGCGTTTTCTCCCACTTTGGAAGTGAATTCCCTGAGGGCAGAGACGGTATTTCTTGCCGTTTTTTGTATTCCCTTCGTTTCTCAAAGTGTCTGGTTCCTAGTAAGTGATGAATAAATGTTGCTGATTGTTGATTAATTCCTTTCCTCCCTCTCTCCCCCGGATAAACTGCGTTAGAGAAACGCCTAGCAAAGAACGTCCGAGGCCGGGGTCGCGAGTGCTGGGGCCGCCGGTGCCTGGAGGGGGAAGGGTGCGGGACACCCCTGAGTCTACCATCCTGAAAGCACTTCTACCGCTAGGGTTCCCAGGTGGCCTTTCACGAAAGTGCCCAAAGTGCCATTCCTGCTTGCTGTCGGGAGTCTGCAGGCTTCCAATCTCTTGGTGCAGTGCTCTTGGTAGTATGCAGGACGGGATCTGTCCGATAAATGGACAATAAATGCTCTTTCTCATGGCGCCCTGAAGGTGCCAGCTAGATCCAGCTGGTGGAAGCCCTGAGGTTAAGGGCTGAATTTGAGGGTGTGTGTGTGTGTGTGTGTGTGTGTGTGTGTGTGTGTGTGTGTGTGTGTGTGTGTGTGTGTGTGTGTGTGTATAAACATGCGCCTGGGGAAATGAAAGAAAAAAAGGAAAAAAAAAAAAAAAGACAGGCCCTGCCCGCAAGGACTGCAAAAGGAAGACAATACACAAAAGGAAAGGAAAGGGGGTGGGGGCCACCAGGAGGGTAACTGGCTCCGACGTGAAGAATCAGAGTCCAGTTTCGAATCCTCTGTTCGAGTATCTTTACAGCTCCCTCCAGTCCTTCAATCAGAGCCAAGAGGTAACCGATGGAGCTGAGAGAACGTCGAGCGTCAAAGCCGGTGACGAGATTTTGGAGGATCTGCTTATCCTGGGAGAGGTTTGGTATTTGTGGGGTTTAAACCAAGCAGAGAGGCAAATGGAAAATGGAGAGTTGGCCGGACTCATCAGGCAACCTAGCTTTCGATTCTTCTTTCTGGGAGAACCTGCGAGTTTTCCTTTGTGAAAGTTGAACAGAGTCCCGCTCTTGGAACTCGGCATCCTGGGACACTGCAAGCCTGTTCAGGTTTAAGTCCAGGACAAAGTTAGGAGTCTTGTCCACTGAAGCTGCCTATCTCGCGAGCCTTACCAGCTTGAAGACCTATGCTCGTCTCTAACCTGAGAAACTTCGCACAATCGCCAGGGTTCTGACTTGGAGAGGCGGCTAGGGATTGCTTGTCCGTAGCCTTTTGCTTTTATTTCTTTGCTCTTTAAATTCGTTGGAAAATTGTTTTCCCTGAAGCTAACAGGTGCTTACTGGTAGGATGGCCACTCAGCTCAGAAAATGGAGCACGCAGATGAGGGCGTGAGCTCATCTCAGATAAACCTGGCTTCCACCCTCATAAGAGTCTAACTGGGGGACCCTTCCTTGGGGCAGCGTGAAACCATGTAGGTCCTCCAGTCATCCTTCCCTCGTTCCCCCATCTTTGGGAAAGCGTAACCTTTTTGTTCTTCCCAAAGAATCCTGAGATGTCCCCTGAGTAGTACCAGCTGATCGGAGTCGGACCTTTTAGGACTTGGGAGGACGATCAATTGGGAACCGTGGGTGCATTCAGACTGATTGAGCTGGAGCCGTCCGGAATTCCCCAGCCGGGAGTCTCAAGAACCGGCTCTGCCTGAGCCACTCCTTCCTAGTACTGCCAGTCCCAGCGTGTGTAGACCTGGACTGATGCTCACCTGAGTGCCTTGGAGGGATTCACCCAGAATCAATCAGGGATCCCAGCTTCCCAGGGCCTCCAAACTCAGGATTTTGTTTTTGTTTTTTGCTTTTATTTGTTTTGTTTTTAATAGAGCTTGTCTCGTGAGCTGGGCTGTGAAACCGAGGTAGATTGTTAATTTATCTGGTACTCGATGGGAGTTTGGCAAGTGGATGGGGGTAGAAGGAGCAGTAGGAAAAGTGGTAGCATGCTGAAAGTGAATTTGTGCCCCTCGGTGCTATCCTAGGGAGTGAGTGCTTTGGTGAATCCAGAACTTTGGTTCCCTTTCTTAAGGCAAATGTGGAGCCACCAAGGACCTCCATTCCCCTGCCCCTGATTCACAGGTATCTTATCCTTGTGGAAAGCTTTTGCCAAAATAAATAGATGTCGTTTTCCCCCCTACAAGCCGCTCCCTGGAATAGGCCAGTCCCAATTCTCAAGTTTCTTTCCTTTACCTGGAAGGTCTTTCGAGATCTCTAAACTTAGTTGTAAGTCGTTCATTGTTCATTGGTGTCTCTCCTCAGCCCACCACCCTCACCTTCTCTGGCACCAGTATCTAAGAGGAACAGTATTGACTAGGTAGAACCTGTTTACAATGATATAGGGCTTCTTCTATTCTCTCTGCTTCATGCACATGCACACACACACACACACACACCAACTTCTCCAAATATAAGTTGAGAAGTAGCCTCAAGTGCTTACAAGACTGAGGGAAGATAAAATGTGGCATGTTGTCTCTTGAATGTGCACAGAATTCCTTCTGAGCAGACATTGAGGCTTCTATCCATAGTATAAACTCCTGAGTCATCATAACTGGAAACAAGGAGGAGACTGCAGATAGGGTAGGGAGGGTGGGGGCTCGAGGTCCAGTTCATGGGCTTGATTGGGAGGCCTACTGGGCCTATCCAAAGAATTGGGCCAGTCAGGAGCACTATTTAGAGTAGACTGTTAATTCTATCCATCCCCACATTTGTGAGCAGCTTCATGGGGCAAACAGAACATCAAGAGGGAACTGATGTAAGTATCCATTGATCCAGGTGTTGCTATGTGCCTAGTACCTGCTTCTGAGCTCAATTCCTATTCCTTAAGGCAGTGGTTCTCAACCCTCCTATTGCCGTGATGCTTTAATACAGTTCCTCATGTTGTGGTGACCCCCAACCATAAAATTATTTTCATTGCTACTTCATAACTGTAATTTTGCTACTGTTATGAATCAAAATGTAAATATCTGATATGCAGGATGTATTTTCATTGTTACAAATTGAACATAACCCACAGATTGAGAACTGCTGCCTTAAGGTATGTCCAGGACAGAGTTTTCAATTATTGAAAGGCAGCAAAGATACAAGCTCTAGAACATTTCCCTTTCTGGTCATGCTACTTTCCTATACCAAACAACAAGCATTTACTGAGTGACTGACATGCAGTATATTAGGTACAGGGAATATAAATACAAGAAAGAAACAATTCATACAACTCAATTAATGATCATAACAATTCACATTTATATGGTTTTTTAAAGTTTATGAAGTATTTTATTTAACCATGAAAAAAACTTGTAGGTAGTATTTTTGTCATCTCATTCTTCAGTCAGGGAACTGAGCTTAGGCACATTAAGCGATTCAAACCCCTAGTGTTTATCCAAGGTAGGATTTTAATCCAGGTGATCCTTACATCAAAGCCAGCATTTTATTCATTATGCCACAATATCCCCCTAAAGCTCCAACTTTTTTCCTCCAAAGTCTTTCTCAGTCAGTCATATATCATATTTCCCAAAGGCATCCTATAGCATCTAAGGGCTTTTCCTCAGGGAATCACTCCAAACCATCACTGTCACCACTTTTTTTTTTAATGAGAGAGCTGTAAATCTAATGAATCATTTAATTATATTTACCACTAGATGAAGTACTTGCTAGCAAATATTGATCTGACTCAAGTAGATCCCTGGTTGTTATAACTGAGCTGGCAAAGGATAGGTTATTTGGGTCCAGAAGTACCTGGGTCCCTGTAGCTCTATCATATTTGTCTTTGAAGAACATTAAGTCAGCAAGAAACGTTTATTAAAATGAAAAGCAAAAATCTTATGCAATGGAAATGCACTAGAACTTTGTCCAGTAATTATGGGAGTGAAGCAAGGATGTATACTGTCCCTACTATTTGAAATAGTTCTGGAAATGCTAGTAATAGCAATAAGACAAGAGAAAGGAATTTAAAGATAAAGAATGGTAAGGAGGAGATAAAACTTTTTGCTGATGATAGGATGATTTACTTAGAAAGTTCTAGGAAATCAGCAAAGACATTGAGACAAGTAATAGCTTCAGCAAAGTTACAGGCTACAAAATACATCCTTAAAAATCAACAGCATTGGAGAACACCATAGAATAGCTTAGCAGAGACTTGCTCTGTAAGAGTCTACCCCATATCTTTCAATAAACTTTACTTTTTCTTTGGCTGAGACGACTTGAGTAGAATTCTTTCAGCAGGACCCAGCATGTTGGTATTTTGGGGGTCTCAGACAACCCTAACCCTCTTTGGGTACCTCTTCATTTTTACGGTTCCCTGACACCGGGAAACACTGCTAATCTCAAGCTCTTCTCCAGCCAGGACTGGAAAGTACATAAGTCTCTCTTTTTCCCTATTGCTTTCTTGTCCTCCAAGTAGCTTGGAGGTGTTTTTTTTTTGGTGTGGTTTTTTGTGTTGTTTTTTTGTTTTGTGTTTTGTTTTTGTGGGCCTGACCTCTCAGGTCCCATTAGGTCAGACAGCTACGTACTCAGCCTGACCTCAGGTTTTAGGTCCTGTTTAGTTGTGTTGGAAAACATGGACAGGTGTGCAGCTTCTGAAGAATGGAGGACAAGGATAGATGCCTCAACTGGAAGTGTGAGCCAGATTCTTTCAATTCTCTCAGCGATAGGGAACTGGGAAAACCCAAGGTATTTTTTTGTAGGTTTTTTACACTGTTTTCTTTTGTTTGTTTTTTGAGGCTTACTTTCAAACCTTCCTTTATGGTGGAAGGGACTTATAGACCCTATATCTGTGGCTCCCAAAAGTTCACCTTTGGGTTGTCTTCTACAACATTGGGAAAAATTTAGTTTCTCTGGATACTTTAAAAAGGAAAATCTAGTGTTTTTTTGCAACACTGTTTGGCCTAGCTATCGCCTAGAAAACCATGAATCATGGCCTGTTTTGGGGACTTTAAAAGACAATACTCTCTTGCAGTGAGAATCATACTGTCGTAGAAAAGAAAAATAGGTAGAAGCTGCCTATTTGCTGGCCTTTGAAATGTCTCAGAACACAGTTCTCAGGAAAGAGTGTGAGATGCTTGAAGCTAGAGCCCCTCCACAAAGGGGCAACAGGGACCAATTAAATGACCTCCTTCCTATGGCTTTGGCCCCAGCCCCTCCCCAGTCAGGAATTCCTGCTCAGGTCCCAAGTCACTGGTCCCACTAAGGCAGCTCCCCCAGCCCCTCCTGCTGGACCACAACCCTTTTCCCCCTGGGTTCCCTTCCCTTTTCCTCTAACCCAACACCCCTCATTTCCTGCCCCCTATACTGCCATTATCTACTACCCTGCATCTCCCAGCATGGCTCCCCCCACCAGGGACCCCTGCTCAGGTCCCAGCCACTGGTCTTGCTGAGGTATCTCCCTCTGCTGCCCTTCCCCCTGATGCGACACCCACAAAGGCCTCAGGCCCTACCCCCACAAGGGGGTATCTCCTCTTCTGACCCCCTCCACTTCTGAGGTGCTGACTGACCCTCCCCCTTGCCAGTCATATCCCCTAGTCTTGCAGTCTGATATTAATCAGTCTGCCCCAAATATTAGGAAGAAAATGCAGAAATTGGCAATGGGACCCCAAACACCTCAGGCCCAATTACTAGAGATGACCTCTGGAGTCTTTTACAACAGAGACTTAGTTTCAGCAGAGGAGAAAGAATGCAGGGAACGAAACAAACACAGAGAACATGGTCAATTCTTGGCTGCTGCCATGGCCAGGAAAAGCCCCTCCAGGGTACCCCCCTCAGAGGAAGCCCAGTCACTTGGGCAGTGGGAGAATCTGCTTTCCATGTCATAAGGAGTGCCCTTCCAAGGTGCCCCCTCAGAGAAAGCCCAACAACTTGGGCAGTGGGGAAGTCTGCTGGTGATGCAACAAGGAGAGCCATTGGTCTAAGGAGTGCCCCTCCAGGGCACCCCCCCAGAGGGATCCTCAGGAACCAATGCCTCTAGAACCATGCCCATCTGACCAGGAGGGACATTCGAGGAAGGATTGTCCCTGAGGTTGGAAAAGTGGTAGAGCTACCTCCCAGTACCCTGTCCTCCAGTCTTCTGAAGACTCGGAATGAGGGGGAGCATGAGACTTGGCAGTGCTCCCACTTTCTCCATCTCTCACTGAATTCTGGGCAAGCATCGTCACTGAAGATAAGGTTACCCACTTTATTATGGCTAAGTTCTCTTTTCTAACCAATTGGTTCTACCCTCCCCTTGACCAGTCAGGTCAGGGGCATCGAAGGGGTAACTAAGGGATGTCTCCAGACATACCCAGTCCCTGCCTATTTAAGGTTCTGTTATTTGAACACTCCTTCTTTATGCTCTTATTCTGTCCCCTTGTTGGGAAGGGACCTGTTGGTGAAATTGGGAGGTCAATTTTCTCTAGTTAAATCTCCCAGATCCCCATGTTTCCTTAGGAGTGTGGGAGATAGTTGAGCCAATTGTTTGGGATCAGGAAATTCCTGGGTGAGCTATTTCTGCCACTCCAGCATCCTAGATCCTAAAGTGTCCCCCCCC
>JAQQSW010019790.1:0-10980 GCA_028646575.1 Pseudocheirus occidentalis
GTGGGAGAGCACTAGAATGAGAGGAGACAGGGAGAGACAAAATGGGGTTAATCATCCCAAATAGAAGAGGCAAGGGATAACTGTTACAATTTTTACTCTCATTGAATCTGGCTTGGGGAAGGAATGACATAAACTCTAAAGTGGGTATCATGCCACACAGGAGAATGGGGGACATGGGGATGAGAGGCAGGATGATGGAGGGGAGGGCAGGGTCTGGGGGAGGGATGCTGGAAGCACACACTTCAGTAAACAGACAGAGACAGGGTAGAGAGCAGAATAAAGAGGGGCAGGATAGGAAGGAGGGAAATATGATCAGACTGTCACAATATGTCCACTGTGAAGATGTCCTGTGTAATTACACATGCACAGCCTGCAGAGGAACCGAGAGAATTTAGAATCAAAAGCTCTGCAATACATGCAACTGGGAATTAAGATGTGCAAGGGCTGGGGTAGGGAGACCCTCCCTGCCCTACTAGAAAGTTAGAGAGCAGATCAGGGGAGGGGCTTTACAGTGGGATCTCTGTTTTGGGGTTGGAGTAGGGGAAAGACAGGGAGAAAATTTTTAACTCAAAAATCTCATGGATATGAATGATGTAAACAAGAAAACAAATAAAAAATTTATATTAAAAAAAGGAATAATAGCAGAATAATGACTTTCTTCTTCTTATCTGAGCACCTCTGAAAAAGGTGAGAATGAGATAAGAATAACCGACATTTATTTTTAAGGTTTACAAAGCACTTTTCTTACATCAGCTTGTAACTTAGGATATATGAGAATATCCTATGTTCACATAAGGAGAGATATTATGACTTCTCCTGGCCTAGAACTGGCATATGATAGACACTTAGTTAAAACCTTCTGAATCAGGAGAATGAATCAATCATTCCCTTCACTTGGATGCCCCTGTGTTCATTAACAGTAATACCTGAAAAGATATAGGGTGATAGAGCAGGACTTGAAAGAGGACTACAGTGGAGAAAAGACTGGAGTCAGGAAGACCTGATTTCAAATCCAGCATCAGACACACAGCAGCTGTGTGACCCTGGTCAAGTCAAGTCATTTAACAAGAGAGAGAGACAGAGACAGAGAGAGAGAGACAGAGACAGAGATAGAGACAGAGACAGAGACAGAGAGACAGAAACAGAGAGACAGAGAGACAGAGAGAGACAGAGACAGAGAGACAGAGAAACATAGCTTTTTCAGCAATAAGATTTTATTCTAGAGTCAATAGGGAGAAAAGAAAGTTAACAGGGCTTGAACCTGTGTCATAGGAATATTAATGAGGCAGCTATGTGACTGGAGGATGGATCAACCAGGGTAGATATTGTAAACAGGAAGAATGATGATGCATGTCATGGAACTAGATATGGAACTAGAAAGAACTTCAGAAGCCTTCTGACTCAGTCTCCTCATTTTATAGATGAAGAAACTGAGGTTTCTGGTGATTAAGTGACTGGCCCAAGGTCACACAGCTAGTAAACATCAGGGAAGGCACTTGAACCCCTATCATCTAACACCAGTGCCTGCAGACATCTCCACCATATTGCCCCTGGTTCATCTCTCTTTTTATTTTTATTTTCTAGCCTCCTCAGTATACATTTTGCTGAAGCTGTCTAGAATAGCTAATAAAAGGGAAATGGACATAGATCAGGTCAACAAACGTCTACAGAGGTCACACTGTGTGCTCAGCACTGGGATAGTTGCTTTGGGGTAGAAGGTAAGGAAAGATATACAGTTCCTACCTTCAAGGAGCTAATGTTCTAACTGTGGTGACAGGATTTAGACGTGTGAAATAATCAGAGAACAATACAGGGAAATAGTCTTGATTGGATTGTATGGCCCAAACTGTGAATGCAGTATGAGTTGAAAAGTGCAAGAGATCAAGGAAATCTGGAGTAGCTGGAAAAGCATTTGACAACTTGGAGGGAATATTAGGTCTTGTGTCAAGGTCCTGGATTCAAATACTGACTCTGCTACTTAATACCTGTGTGAGTAAAGATATAGAGCTAGAGGTAAAGTGATGTATAGGAGATAGAATAAATTGATTCCCAGAGCTGATTGTTAAATATTCAGAGTTAGCATTTTACACCTCTGAAATCTGAAAACTACAAGTGAGGGTTTGATATTGTTTTATTGGTTGCCTAGACAATTTGTATTAAACACACATAGTAATGTATCTTTACTAGCTGCATATTGACTTAAACCCACAAATATCTATTTTATACAATATTTTTATTTATTTTGTTAAATATTTCCCAATTACATGTTAATGTGGTTCAGGTTGCACCCAGGGGTTTGGAAGATCACATGGTGCCGGCAGATCCAGAATTTGCCACCTCTGATCTAGATTTTAGAAGGCGATGGAGGAAATATTAATGATTCAGATTAAACTGAAAAGTATGTCTTGGATATTTTTTTTTCTGGAGAAACCCTTGTTAACTATTCACTAGCACACAACTGCCTGGTGTCTGATGAAGAGAAGGGGTGTGTTGGTAAATGTACTCATGACACACTTTAAAATTTAATGTGCATTATTAACACTTTCTTAAAACTAGATAATCAACAAAGCAATAAATATTGCCCTGATTTGTAGTAGCTTTCAGATTTCTGAGATGCGAAAGTTCCTGCTGAAAATTTAACCAATGGCTATTGGTTTGGAGCTGGTTCCCGCATAATGTGGCTTCAGAGACTAGTTAGTACCACTTTTTCATTTTACAGATGAGGAAACTGAGACCCAGAGAGGGCTTCTCTGACATGCTTAAGGTCACACAGGTAGCAAATAATGGAAGTAGTATTTGACTCAAATACTAAATCGAGAGTCAATGCCCTTTTCACTTTATTGTGCTGTCTTTTATCTTAAGCAAATCACTTAATATTTTGGGGTCTCAGTTTCCTCATCTATAAAATGAGTGGGTTAGACTGGATGGTTTTGAAATCTAGGATCCAACATTACTTCACAGAATGGGCAAGAGTTTTAGCTTTGTAGGATGGAAAGGATTCGGAAGTAAGCGAGCATGGAGAAATGAGGACAAATATGACAGCATTTAGTTCTATAGTAATGACCTCTGAACTTAAAAATAGATGGTTAAGAGCTTGCACCATTTATGGAGATATATGTAAATGAGAGGCAAATCACTTGCCTATACTCTGTGGCCTTCCTTTCTTCTTTTTAGACAAGGCTCTTGCCCCTGGGGCAAGCCAGGTGGAGGAGGTTTGGGCCAGACCTGGCCCTATGGCCTGGGAGACTGGATACGACTGAGAGTATTTAGCATTCCTGGGACACAGCAGCCTGCCTTTGGAAGGCTCTTTACAACCATTAATTAGCTAATCCCCAGGACTCCCTGTCAGGGTCAGGGCTATTAGCCTGCCTGCTTTACAGATGAGGAAATTTAGGCAAAGAGAGGTCAAGTGATTTGCTTGGCATGACACCCCCTGGAGACTCTGTGGGCATTAGCAGCCAGTTAACCAGCAGGATCAGTGATCAAAGCTCCTTCTGGTTTGCCTCACTCTGCCTATACCACAATAGTCTTATGGGGGCCTTTGTTCTTAGGGGCCAGACTCTGGGATTATTTATTTCCCTTTTCATCCACTAACTCTTCTGGATACAAACCTAGGGATTGATAGGATGTACTATATAGCTATCAACATATGAAGTGGGGTTCTTAACCTGGGGTCTGTGAAATTAAAAATAAAAAGATTTTTTTGAAAACTGTATCTGAACATCATTGGTTTCCTTTGTAATCCTATGTATTTTACTTTATGCATTTAAAAAGGCTATTCCAAAAAGGAGTTCATAGGCTTCAATAGACTGCCAACGCCATCCAGGACACAAAAAGAACTTTAGGAATATTTTACTAGTTCTCCACAGCTGCTTACCTAATTCATTTACCTACCTTCCCCATCTCCTTACCTAAACTCATTTCCTCACCTTTCATCCACAAGTGACCTGTATACTCATTTAATGAACTCTCTATAAACCAACTCCCTGACAGTTCACTTCTCCCTTTAAAAAATATTTATTTAAAAGCATTTATTTATTACCTTTCCCTCTCACCTCCCCCACTGAACAATAGGAAAGAAAACCTTTCTAACAAATATGCCTTACCAATTCACTTATATTCAAACCCACTAACTAGACTCTTTCATTTCCTATCTCTCATTTATGTTCCTACACTTTTGAGTGCATCCATTAATCCATTCCTTCTTTTTGTCCCCATTTCTCTTCTCCCTCCCACCAATAATACTGTCTCAGAATTCGGTGTCTCCAAATTGGAAAGGACCTCTGAGGCCAACTAAGTCAACTGATACCTAAATGAACAGCAGTCTTCTAAACTTTAGTGATTAACACTCATTCAGACTCAAATGCAAGTCAAGGTGGCTCTTTCCAATTGTGAACAGCTCTATTTGTTACAGAGTATTTCCCTTCATCAAACTGAAAACTGCTTCTCTGTAATTTTTATTCATTGCTCCTAGTTCTCTCCTCTAGGGCCAAACAGAATGAAGCTAACACCTCTTCTATGTGATGACTCTTCAAATACATGAGGACAGGAGTCTTTTTCTCCCTAAGTTGTCACCAAGCTAACTTAAGCATCTTCAGTTCCTTCAACCATTCCTTAAGCACCTATCCAGAGTTCTTACCAGACTTAACAGAATCATAGAATCTCAGAATGAACCTCTTCAGCTTTCCTTATTTTCCCCTTTTCTTCCCTCCCCTTCCACTTTCCCCTGACTTTATGTATTTTTCTATTGTCTATCTTTTTTTATCGTTTCTTACCTTCACTCCTTTCAAACATCTTGTAACATTCACTATGGCCCCTTTGCTTATTTGTCTAATCAAATATTAACTGGGATGTAATTTTCATAATGTTGCATAGATACTTATTCAATCTATGGACTTGGAGTGAATTTTAGTTTTCTAATGAAAGACGATTCCTCGATAATTGGATGGGTGTGTGATACATGACAGTATAGTTAGGTGGAGTTGCAACCATAACCAAAATGTAGTCATTAATGAATCAATTTCAGATTGGAGGGAGGCCTCTAGCGGAGTGGTCCAGGCATCAGATTCTGACTTTGTGTTATGCAACACTTTGCTTCAATGAAGATATAAATACTATATTTATCAAATTTTTTGAAGAAACAAGATTGGGAGGGGTAGTTGAGCTCTTAGATAGCAGATAGTATGGTTCAATGGAAAATGTGTTTAATTTGCCATGAAATGACCTAAGTTCAAATCCCAGTTTTTCTACTTTGTAACTTTGTGACTTTAAGCAAGTCACAAATCTCTTTAACCTCTCTAGGTCTCAATTTCCTCACCTGTAAAATTAAGGAGTTCAACTAGATGGTCTTTAAAATCCTTTTAGTTCCAAATGAGAATCCAAAATGATTTCCATGGACTAGAATGATGGCCTGACTCTATCTCTTTCTCTGTATCTGTGTCTGTCTGTCTGTCTTTCTCTCCATATGTATGCTATAGGACAATGGAGATATAAAGCCTAGATAAGAAATAGTCCCTGCCTTTCCTGAGCTTGCAGTCGATTATAAGATACATCATGAATATTTCTTTCAACAATTCAATAAACGTTTATGAAGTACTATCAATATGCAAGGCTCCAACACAAGAATTCTTAATTTTTTTGTGTGTCATGGACCCTCTTATCAGTCTACTGAAACCTATGGACTCTTTCTTAGAATAATGGTTTTAAATGAATAAAATAAAATAAAAAGAAATCAATTATACTGAAATACAGGAATCCTTATCTATCTGTCTGTATCTATAAGTGTGTATGTGTGTGTGTGGGTATGTATTAAATTGTACCCAAGATGAAGAATCCCTCCTCTAGAATGATAAAAGCAAAAACAAATCAGGCCCTGACTTCAAGAAGATTATGTTCTATTAGATATACATAGCTATAACACAAGAATATATGATGATAATGATGAGGAAACTAAGTTTCAGTGTTGTAAGTGACTTGCCCTTGGATACATGATTATTACTAGCACGAACTGGGATTTAAGTCTTCTGACTCCAACCCCAGTATTGTTTCTATATACTTTAGGACCTATTTATTCTGTTTTATTATTTGTATATTTAATTAATGCACAATTCTTCTTAAGGGGCTATTAATACATTCGAGGGACTATGATTTTAAAAAATAAATCACGAAGGAGGGGAAGATCAAGCAGAAACCAAATTCATCACTTTGTCATGTTGACAAATAAAAAAAATAAAAATATTAATTTGTAATGGGGTCACTTCAGGTAAAGCGGTCAAAATAGTTGTTTGTAGGCTCAGCCAGAATTCCATTGCCTGTCTATTCGAAGACCTAATGAGAGGGAGATCAATATTCAGAGTCTTTCACTTCATCTGTCTTGCCCTAGCTCTCTATCTCCTCCTGCTGCCTTTACTCCTGGTGGGCCCCACACCCACTGAAGCCAGGTTTTATTTCCAGTGAACTTAGGTAACAATAGACATGATTGTCAGGCTCCCCGGGGCTGGCCAGGTTTTTATGAAATTAGACATATTTGTCTTGATGTTTAGGAGAGAACATGAAATTCAAATCTGTGTGTTTGGCATTCTGCAGGCTGGGCCTTTAATATTCAATGACATAACTTCATCGCGGTTTTGACAACACTATATAGAAGTTGTGCTCACCATTGAAAATTAAAGCCACTGAAAGCGTTGACAACAGCAAAATTGTGAATGCTTCCCAGATCCTCAAGTGATTGCTATTCCAGTTTGTCTAGAAGTGCTTATTGTGTTTGTAATGCCGTCAGTTCCACTTAGAGAGGACTTGAAGTCAATGCCATACAGGTAAGTACCAAAGAAATCTCCATCTTCTTTCCTCTCTCCACTCCTTCTCCTCTTAGAACAGCATTTAGATAGAGGATCGTCTATTTGCATTTAGTCGAGGGGCTCCTGTTTCCCCTAACTTCTGAGTCAATTGATTATATTTTCAAGGTTGAAGTTCTTGGGATGGTTGGACTTCCTTATTGTTTTCTTCTCAAGAAAGTAGCAAGAAAAGTGTGCTGCTATAAGGAAAATTTCTGAGTGAAAAAAACAAAACAGAGGAAAGAATCTGAAAACATTGACTTGAATGCCTGGTATTCTGTTTAGCACCCACAGGAACTCAGATAAGTTCTTTAAAGTCTCTGCAATTGAGTTTCCTGTCTCTAAAATGAGGGGCTTGTGTTAAATGACCCCAAATATTCTTTTTAATCATAAATCTACAACTTTATCAATCCTATGTGTAGATAAAACACCTCCTTTGTTGGGAGGAAGGGAAGGACAGAATTATAAACTGCCCGTAATTTATTGTTACAGCTTTAAACAGACCATTCATTCTCAGTGGGTAAGAGTAAAGGATTGCATGGGCAATTTTCAAAAGATGAAATGCAAACTATCAACAGCCATATGAAAATCTGTTCTGAATCACTAATAATAATAGTAAGAGAGAGAGATTTGGGTTTATGATTTCAGTAGCAAAGGGAACTCCCAGAGAAAATAACTTCCTTTACCAAAGCAGGTCAGTGCCTTCTCTACTACTTACAGTATTAAAGAGTTGCCTAGAATACTGAGAAGCTAAGTGACTTGTCAAAGGTCACAAAGTCAGTAAGTGTTAGAAGTGGGACTTTCTGACTTTGAGGTCAGCTCTCTGCCCACTCTGTCATACTGACTACATCAAATTAAAATAACTATGTTTTTTTTCCTCACATGTTTCAAACAGGCAACATGGTAAAAAACCAAAAAGTATCTATTGCAGCAGTTCTCAACCTGTGGGTCGCGACCCCTTTGGGGGTCAAATAACCCTTTCACAGTGGTCACAGGGGTTGCCTACGACCATCGGAAAACACATATTTCTGATGGTCTTAGGAACACAGACGCCACTCTCCTCTATCTGTCTGCAGGCGGATCCACCCACATGAAGATATGCCCACATACAAGTATTTAAGGGTTGCGGCATTAGGAAGGTTAAGAACCACTGATCTACTGGAAGAGCTATGGAATAACTGGTGCTTTGATGCACTATTGGTATATCTGTGTACTGGAGTGACTATTTTGGAAAATAACATGGAAAAGATACTACATTGGACATGCATTTTAGCTTCTGGGCTTATGCCCTAAGGAGTTTGTGTGGAATTGATGGAGTGCAAAATAAGTGGAAACAGGGGAACAATGTACACAATAACTATAATAATTTAATGAAAACAACATGACAAACATTAGAGCTCATGGAAATCATGACCAGTCTCAATTTTAGAGGCCTGAGTGATGGTTGAGCATGCTGCCCCATTATTGGTAGAGAGCTGATATACTGTGGCTATGAAAGAAACTATTGTTTATTACCTATGGTCCATCTATTTGTTCTGTCATCTTTCTTCATTACCAAGGAATGTTTTTGGAGGAATGGCAAGAGGGGGAGCCATTAAGAAATGATGATGATATGAGAGAAAAAAGTATCAGTAAATTATGGGTTTAAAATAAATTAAAAAAAACTAAAACAACTGATTCATACATAGATTAATGCTATTAATCAATACCTTGAAAGCACAATATTAGGTCAGATCATGCTTTTTGATGTGTTGGGGAATGCAATTAGTTCTAGAGCAATTAAATTGAATGAAGCAAAGCCAAGTCTTTTGGGCAAAATATTAATGATTTTGCGTGCTTCATCTTCCTTGCCTGGAATAGACACCCTACCTTTAATAACCTGTATCCTGATCCTTTTTGTTAGTGAGGACATTAGGAAAAAAGACAACTGGGATAAGCCTAGAAATGGGAGTTAGGCTAATGTTAAAGATAATGGATTATGAACTCATATAGGATTGAGAATACGCTGGGAATGAATTAAAGACTCATAGAATCCTTTCTATATCAAGGAATGCTAGGATGGAATGGATATTTCCTTTAATGGTCACAAATTTCTATATTAAATTCCTAGAATATGAGTATGAGTAATAAGGTGAACTAGAGATCTTAACATATGGAGGCAAATTATGCCTTATGGGTATTCATGACATTTGATGGGATTTGGCACAAAGTCAGATATGGTTATGGAAGAGCATAAATTAGGGAATAGGGACTGTACCCTATAGGGAACTCTTAAGTGAGGTAACTGAGTTAATTTATAAGGTAACCTATAGTTCCTTTTCATTGGTTAGCATCAAAAGACATTTCCTCATTGCCTCAACAACACTTTGAAGAATTAAATTTTTACTAAGACAAGTAAATGTTATCAATTTCTCTGCTCTTATAAAGAGAACATTCTAGCAGAAGTCTAGATAGTGGAAGGCTTAAGTCTCTGTTATACATCTCATCAAGATTTGAATTTATTTCCTAACATCATCCATTTTTTCCTTCTGATTAGGTTGTCTCTTGTTTTCTTACTCTATTAGTTCTCATCCAAATAATGTCTACCACACTTCTAACCACTGGTTCATGGATTAACTTACATGAAAACATTTACTTGATATATAATGCTACTTCATTACCCATTTCATCCAATATATTCATTTTGAATAATGTACAGCCTTCTGTGAGGTAACTGTGGCCCAGTAAGTAAAGAGTTGCCTTTGGAGTTAAACATTCCTAGGTTCAACTCACACTTCTGTCACATACTGCCTATGTCACCATGGAATCCAGGAAGACCTGGGTTCAAATCCCATCTATGTCACAATTGACTGTTGAGCAAAGGTCATCTTCATCTTTCAGTGAGAGCCAATAAAGCAAACAAAATGATCACTGAAATTAATATGCTGTCTAAGAAAACCACATATTAATATTATCTATGTTCTATTGCATTTTTATAGATTTTGTTAAATATTTTGCAATTACATTTTAATATGGTTAGGTTGCACTCAGACTGGGGAGAATTACCAGGTCTTTAACACCCACTCTATTGTAGGCAACTTTTTAAGAATGCAAGTTTCATAGGAGGTACTGATTTGCATTTGTATAGGAGTTCCCTCACTTTAGAGTTCCCTCTATGAATGAAATCACAGGTCAGTTCTTATTCTCTAGCTTATGCCCTTCCATGTCCATATCTAGCTATGTGTCAAACCCCATCAGTCATCAGCAACATTCATAAGGTATAATTCACCTCCATGTGTTAAGATCTGTAGTTCACCTTGTTTATTATTCATATTCTGGGAATTTAAATATAGAAATTGTGACCATGAATTTTATTGTTGTTCTTTTACATTGTCTACTGTAAATTACTAATCTCTACACTACTATTCTTTTCACCTGTCAAATTTGCTGCTCTCTGACAACTTAGTGCATGAATGTTGGTAATATTTTCCCTTCTCCCCCATTTTTAGTGTGAGTGGGAATGGAACATTCATGGAATGCTATGAAAGTGACTTCCAAAGCGGAAGAGTCTGAGGAAGTGGTTTCCAGGAGAGCTCTGATGATGTGTAAAGAGAAAGGAGAATGCATAGGCCTTCTGTAACATTCCTGTCTGCTAAGCACATGAAGGACAGCAATCTCTCTGGTTGAGGCTATGAAACTGGAACTGGAGTCACCTTCAAATGGCTTGAGTTTACCTTGGTATTTCTAGCTTCTCTCTTTTGGTGGATTTCTACTATTAGTTTGACCTCTTCAATGGTTAACAAGTCTGGTGAGAGACAATTCTATAAGAGGAAGGACTTTGGAACCTCTCCTGCTGAGGCAACATGAATATGGGATTCTCTTTTGAGTGGTCTTCTTTGGCCTTTGTTCTTTCATTAAAGTGCAAAGTATTCTGTAGCCTTCAACTTAGTTTCTAAAGGTAAAGAGAATAAGGCTCTGGGAGCTTAGGAGTCAAGTTTCTGCTGAGTTTTGCATCTGATCATCATTAATGCTGACAGTTAGGCAGCATAATGGACTTGGAGTCATCAAGACTCATTTTTTTATTTCTTTTTTTTTAATTTTAATTTATTTTCTTGGTTACATCATTCATTTCCACAAGGTTTTGAGTTACAAATTTTCTCCCCTTTTT
>JAQQSW010019791.1:0-10980 GCA_028646575.1 Pseudocheirus occidentalis
GGAGGACTTTCAAGCATTCTTGAGGAAAAAAACAGAACAGAATAGAAAATATGACATGAGAAGGTAAACATGGAAGAGAAATCATAAAGAACTTATCAAAGTTAAACTATTTACATGGCAACATGGAAAAATGAGAATTGTAACTTAGGAAACTTTTCTCATTATGAGGATAGATGAAGAGAATATAAATTTATATATACATACATACACATATGTCTATATAGGAGGGTATATATGCACATGAATACGTATGGGAGTGTGTGTATATATGTGTACATAGACAAAGGGCACAGGATCAATTGAATAGGAAGGGATGATATTTTGAAAGTTGAAATTAAAAGGTGGGAGACGATTAGAATGAAAGGAGGCAGGGAGAGACAGAATGGGGTCAATCATTTCATATAGAAGAGGCAAGGGATAACTGTTACAATGAAGGAGAAGAACAGGAAGGCAAAAACAGAATGGGTCAACCTTACTCTCATTGAATTTGGCTTAGGGAAGGAATGACATACACTCTAAAATGGGTATCTTGCCTTGCAGGAGAGTAAGGGGGAAGGAGATGTGTGGGGGGATGATGGAGGGGATGGCAAGTTGGGGAGGAGGGTTGTTAGAAGCACATACTTCTGTAAAGGGACAGGGACAAAGTAGAGAATAGAACAAGGGGAGGGCGGAATAAAAAGGAGGGAAATATCATCAGTGCTACACAATATGTCCATTGTGGAGATGTTCTGCGAAACTACATGTTACATAACTACACATGTATGGTCTGTATTGAATTGCTTATCTTTCCAGTTGGGGGTGGGTGAAAAGGGAGGAAGAAAAACAATCTAGAATTTAAAGTTCTAAAATCATACGATAAAAACATATATATATATATATATATATATATATATATGTACATATATATGTATGTATAGAGAGACAGACAGAGAGATAGAGAGACAGACAGGCAGAGAGAATTAGTAGTAGTAGTAGTAGTAGTAGTAGTAGTAGTAGTAGTAGTAGTAGTAGTAGTAGTAGTAGTATTTACATGCAACTGGTCTATGGTGTTAATTATAGATAATCAAATTGTTGTTTAGGGGTGAACTTAGCTGGCTTACTTTGAACCTTCTTATGGGAGTCAGTTAAATAGAGGGATTTTTATAGCATTGTAGAGGAGTTTCCTACTATGGATGGGTGGATGAAGAAGACCATCTCCAGCATCATTGAATTATAACTGGATTTTTTATTATAAGAATTGGAAGGAATTGCTTAAGCAGTCAAAACCATAACTACAAAAATAATTCCCTCTCCCACTGTCCTGAAAATTCATCCCTCACTATATCTTTGAAGACCTCAATTTCTAGGAATCCTCACTACTTTGGTTTGAGACACTAATTACTAATTACTAGGAAATCTTCCCATATGTCAAACTTCAATTTCCCTCTCTTTAATTTTTCTGCATTCTCATAATTCTGCCCTTTGACAGCACCAGGGGAGACTTTGAAGGTATGTGAAGATTACTGATACAGATACAGAAATTTGAACTTCAGTTAGAACAAATCAATATTTACTACTCCTAATGAAACTGAGGTTGTAGGATTCAATTTTCACCTCTCTAGGATTATGAGAATCTTTTATTTAGTCTTACAAAGGAGTGTAGACAATTTATTGTGTCCCATCCCCCCTGTGGTGCTATTAACCCAAGAATTGCCCACCTCATTCTGTTTGAATTGTAATTCACATTTGAAAACACTACTCTAACTACTAGCAATGTGTTGAGAACCAGTGAGTTCAGAACTAAGAGAACTGCTAGTTTACTATGGTATCATCATTATGATAGCCTGTGTGCTGCATGCCCTCCAACGAGGTTGCTGTGCCTGCATGATATCTTCATTTCAGCCTCCCATCTGTACTTTTCAAAAAGTCAAGCAGGCAGAGAAATTATGAGTTTCAGTCAAATAATTATATATATTTTAAGAGGAGTTTCCTACTATGGATGTGTAGATGAAGAAGACCATCTCCAGCATCATTGAATTGTAACTAACATATATATGGAAAGTCCAGCATAGGGATTGAAATGTTGAATATACACATCTTCTATAAGAATTTTATTTTTCTTTTCTTTGATTCTATTGAGGGGGATGAAAGGTAAAGAAGTTAGCTGATTATGGTGCTATCAAAATGAATTTTTTTTAAAGTAAGAAAAGAGAGTCATTGGAAAATTTAAAACTGTATAGAAGAGAATGAAAGAAATGGGTAAGTGAACAGGTTTTAAAACATGTTTCTTATAAAACAAATTATATATAGTGAAGATTCACAGCTTTATCTATAATTCCCTTTTTTCTGTTCTTTGTATATGTAACTATTCTTATTTCATGTTGGTTAAGTTCAGAATTAAAGAATAAAGAGAAGGTCAGGAGTACCTGTTGAATCACATCTTTCAAGTTAAGTATATAGTAACATTTCTCTATATTATGATGCTTCAGGTTCTGTCTTTTTTTGGGTGAAGGAGATATGGAAATAAAAATATATTGAGGGGTTTTGTGCACTTTTACTTTGCTTGCAATCAATAACATTCCCTCCTTCCCTTTCCCTTTGGGAACATCTTACTGGGCTGATACGTCACTTGCCTCTAAAAGAAGAAATTTCTCCTATTTTCTTGATCACTATTTCTGTATCAAATAGTCTGAGTCATTTGGTGAACAGTTACTTTATCATAGTTTTAAAACCAAAATAGAAATTAAACATTGGGGAAAAGAGAAAAGCTGCCATATTCATCTGAAAGAGTCAAAGTAGTAAGAGATCATGAATAGTACACATGAACTTTTAACTTCTCCCTGGACAGGAAGAAAGGAAGAGGGGAAATTCATTGGTCCCTGCCTTTTGTATTAGCTTTGATTGACTGATTCAGTTTATCCCATAGTTCATGCTCAGAACATTTCCATCAGCTTCTGTCATGATCATCCCTTTATGTACACCGACTCGATCTTTGGAAGTTCTGATGACTCCTCCAAGGAGCCTCTCAGTATTGATCCTGGTGATTTCCTTTTACTCTCTTATTCCCCCCTTCCCCCCCCCCCCCAATGCTCTCTCCAATTGACGATCAGGAGGAGACCAGAACTTGAGAATAGTGTGTAATACAACTAATGCACCCAGGTTACCACTGGGGTCATCACACAGTAAGAGCTTAACGTTTATTGAATTATTAAAAGATTCCTATAAATAATTCCATTTTTTATAGTTCAAAGGGTTATTTACAAGCATGTTCTTTAAAGTGCCTCTGTAAGGCAGGATGTATAACTATTATTCTCTCCATTTTAAAAATGATGATTCTGGATCTCAATTTGCAAATTGACTTGCTCATTATCACAATGTAAGTAGTAGCATTGTAAAGGCTTGGGTACAAATTTAGACTCCAAATCCCGGGTGCTTTCTGCCGTATCACAGCATTTTCCTAAAGTACAGTACTAATTTTAATAATAAAAATAGAGCTCTATCATATGTATATAGGTCTTTCAATATGCCCAGCTGTTAAAACATTTTTATTAGCAATTCTCCCATGTGTTAGGATCTGGGATTTCAGATTAGCAAATCTACAGTTCCTCTCTCATTTATAATTTATGAGCATTGTTTCTTTTCATTGAGAAAATATGTAACAAAATTTATCCTCATTTCAGTAATACACTTTTATAAACTCATGGGCTTCTTTTAAAAAGAAAAAAAACAACTCCCCACAGGGATTTGTGGTTCACAGTTTGTCAACTATTACCAGAGACTCTCTCCATCTCATCAATAAGAAAAGCAAGAGAGAATGACAAATGCTTTGCTCAAATCTCGCTATGCTACTACTATAAGGAAAAGGAAAATAGAATATCTGACATTATTTATTTTTAGTGAAGCAATGGTAGCTTTTGGTGACCTTTATTTCCCTTTTAAAATCCTCAGAATTAATCAATTTGACTCTAGAATTCATTCTAAAATTCTTTTAGGAATTGATCTCCAACATTTCATCAATTCATCATTCAATGATCATTTCTTAAGTTTCCAATATGTATAAGATACCGTGCTAAATTTAAGAGACGCAAAACAAAACAACAACCAAGAAAATACCTGTCTTCAACATGTTTACATTCTAATGTGCATGTCTGTATGTCTGTGAGTGTGTTTCTGTACATAAAGATATATAAAGAGTAGATAAAAGATGCCTTATTGGGAAGGCATTAGCATCTTGAATGAATAGAAAAGGTTTTCTGTGGAAGGTAGTATTTGAGCTGAATCTTGAATAGAGCTAAGAAATTCCTGAACAACTTCAGAAGACTTAAGCATTCGATGAAGACAATAACCAACCATTTATTCTTCAAGCTGATGATGCGACCTGATAGCCATTTTCTGCCCAAAAGGTAATACTCGGAGTAGATGGAGATGCATTTTTTTTTGTCATTGCCAGTTTGGGAGTTTGTTTTGACTGACTATGTATATTTTTTACAAAGATTTTGTTTTTATTTTTCATTTAAACAGAAGAGAGATAAAATAGATTTTGTTAATAAGAAATATTCTTTTCCATATGAACATGAATTTCTGTTACATATGCTTTGTTTTTCTCTCTGTATATTTTGGGCTTTTTTTGGGAATGGGGGAAGGGAGATAGCGGGGAAGAGTTCTATTTTAAATTTCATGTGGTAATTCAAACTGCCCCAATTATTGTACTACTGAACATCCTTCTGTTTAAAAAATAAACCAAAATTTTAAAAAATGAGATATTTAACAGAAAGAGTTCAATGCTTTATCTATCATTTCACACCAAGGAAGTGTCAGGTTTAGGACTTGAATCCCATTCTTCTGACTCAAAGCACACAGCATCTTCAGATACATCAGGTTGCCTCATAACCCATTTATATGGCTCATTCTGGTAGACCTTGGGTGTGAAATGTGAAGACAACGTTGTCATTATTTTAATAGATTTGTGATTGTATCCAAATGGGCATTCCTTCCACCAGTAAAGGCTGTGATCTGCAGATAGTTTCTCATGGCTTATTTATTATTCTGGACATATTTCCCTGGAAAAAAATGAGTCTATTCACTAATAGTTCCATCTCATATTATGCTATCATTCCTCCTCATTTTCATAACTAAACTCCTTCGGAAAGCCATCAACAATCTATCATGCCTCCACCTCATTTCCTGTCCCTCTGTTTTTAACTCTCAGTCACTGGGCTTCCTACAGCATTATTCTATTGGAACTGCTCTCTCCAGAGTTACCAAAGTTCAACTCTTTTGTGTAGAATTTCATGACGATGCTCTCTCCTTGTTCTCCTACCTGTCTCACCACTACTCAGTCTCACTTTCTGGATCTTCAGCAACTCTGAGGTCAGACTCGACTCCTGGCACCCGGCCCAGTCCCACCCCGCACCTCCTGCTCGATTTTCCCGAGCTGGTGGCGACACTGGGGATAATGCGAGTGTGACATGCCGGTCCGGCCACGCAAAAGAGAAATAGTTGCCATCGCAGCCCTAAACCGTTCTCCAGCTCTCACTGCCTCGGACTCAGTCTCTGCTTCCACCTCAGCCCCGGACTTGGAGGCGGGCACGGTGCTCAGAGGGTGGAGGAGGGCGGGGGCCCTTGCAGAGCGGCAAGTGGAGATGCAGCAGAGACCCGGGCACGACGCGCACCCCAAGAAGCAGCCACCGCCTCCATAAACACTGCTTTCGAACTCAGAAGCCCCTTGGAGGCCCTCGTTGGCTTTTCCCCACACCCTACCCTTACGGCGTCCTCCTGAGCCCAGCAGACCCTTACACTGCCATGGATGCCGAGCCTCGGCCTTGCTTCCCCGCCGCCGCCACCTTCGCATGCCACCTCTCCCCTCAGAAGATGTGGTCAGGCTCTGGGAGGAGCTGGAAAAGGTGGTTACTGGTGGCCAAGAAAGCCAGCATTGGATGAAAATGGAACGTGACTGTGAGACTCTTCAAAGACTCAATACGTTGCCTCATAAACTCTCTTAAGATATGATGGTAACTTTTGGTCCTCTTGCCTTCAGGCCTGGACAGCTTGTTAATATCAAGGAGGTCAGTTTTACTTGGGGACAACTGGATTTGCAAATGCTCAGCAAAGTAGGCTAAAGGTTTGGTAGAACATCGGGAAAAGAGCATGTTCAGAAAGCACTGAATGATTTTTGTTTTTTTAATGTGATGAAGAGCTTTGAATAGAGAGTGGAATTTGGAGATTTCAAGAGAATGAGTGATGTATCAGCTGATATTGTTGATATAAGAGAAGACATTAAAAGTGATCTTGTGATTAAAGGTCATAGACGTCATTCAAAACCAAAATCTTCTGAATGGTTCAAGTTCTTACAGTGGTGATGATGATAGTTTAGGAGTTGGAGATAATTGTATGCCAGTTATATATTTTTTTCTCATACAATTGAACCTAAGAGGGTACAAATACATACTGGAAAAAATATTACTTTAAAATTAAGTGAAAAATAGGGAGTTGACTGGGTTTTGCATCTAGTCCATCATCTTGGATCCTCCCACTCAATTAATATTAGTAACTTTTATTTAAGAAGTTTCACTTGATACAACACACCTAAAAGGAAATTTCAATCCATTGAAAGATTTAAATCAGTGCCTCAAACTAGAAACCAAACAAAAGGAAAGAAAAAAGAGCAAATAATATGCTTCCATTTGTGTTCAGACTCCATAATTCCCTCCATGGATATAGACAATGTTTTCTATCATGAACCTTTTGGAGTTGTCTTAGATCCTTGCATGGCTGAGAAGAGCCAAATATATCAAAGTCAGTCATTGTACAATATGACTGTAGCTGTGTAGAATGTCCTCCTGCTTCTGCTCCCCTCATTTAGCATCATTTATATGTGTTTCCCGTTGGTTTTTCCTTTTCTGAATTTCACCTGCTCACCATTTCTCATAGCATGATAGCATTTCATTACATTCATTGTTCAGTAATTCCCCAAAGGATGGCCATCCTCTCAATTTCCAATTTTTCACCCCAACAAAAAGAACTGTTACAGACATTTTTGTACATGTGCATCCTTTTCCCATTTGTATGATGTCTTTGGGATACAGCCCTAGAAGTAGTATTTCTGGGTCCAAGGGTTTGCACATTTTTATATCCCTTTGGGCATAGCTCCAAATTGCTCCCTGTAATGGTAATTAATTTAAATTTGAAGACCCCTTTTCCTTCTTGCAAGTAAGCAGGTACTTAGCCCTTAGTAACTAATTAAACCTCTGTGAAAGAAACAGAAAGTATGAACTCCTGTCTCCTGTTGCTGACATGACAGGAAGGGGTTGGATAAAAGAAGAAGCCAATGCTGTGTGTATAACAAAAGGCCCAGAGTGACACAGTCAGAATTTCTTTTGACCAGAATCTGATGAAGGCTCAAAGTGCTGCTGCCTAGAAGGCTGAAGAGGAAAGTCCCTCCACCTCCCTTCTCCCTCACCCTCAACCCCCACCCTGGGCTAGAGAAAAAGATTTTGATTTTGAAAACCTGAGAAGAGTGATTTAGATTCCAGGAGCCAGATGAGATTTCTTCTGGGTCGGAGGGCCAGCAAAACTGCCAGAGGACGAAGGAGGCATGGCTGTGTTGCCTGCATTTTTTGTCTGTCTGTTTTGATGTTGTTTTGCCACACTTGTCTGCTGGTGAAGGATAGTGCTGTTGTTGCAGAGGTCCTGGAATCTTGCTGTTGGGCTTCAGGGATGAGAATTCCTGAAGAAGGATTTTCTTGTTGTATGTTTACAGAAATCCTGAAAGAGGGTCTTGGTAATGTTTTCAGGGGTTCTGAGACTGTTCTGCAGGCAGAGAGTGAATTGATGAGGATGCTTGCAGTGTATGTGCTGGCTTTGTTAAGCTTTGTCTCCCCAGGAACAGAGATTGCTGAGAACTCAGTTCAGGTCAATATGAAGAAAAGACCTCTCCTTAGGTGTTGAAGGCTGTGATGAAATTGTAGTTTACTAGTGACCTAGGGGTGGGGGTTTGTGTGTTTTCTCATGATTGTACTTAGTGATTAATGATAGTTAGTACCTGATTGCTAAATTAGTGACTTATTTCAGTTCACCAAGTTGCACCATGAGTTTAAGACTGAGTGATTATTGTACTCTGAGATGACTGAATGGCTGAGTGAGGATTCAAAACTCCTTAGGGAGACTATTGTACACAGATTCCAGGTCACTGTACCCCAACTGACTTGTGGCCCACCATTAATCCCCTTTTGTATTTCTGTCTTTGTCCCTGTTTTATATTTTAGATTGAAACTGCTTAAGGAATGTCTGGGCATATTGCTCAAGGCGTTCCCTGACTCTGTTACCCCTGATCAGTATTTCATATGTTTTTCCTTGAATCATTATAGTGTACAAGGCTTGTTATAGTGCAAAGATCTTATCTAAGTACCACCCTGTCCTGCCCTGCTGACCAAGCAGGGGCTTTACCTCCCTTGCCTGGAATATGACTCCTACTATTCCTGGAAAATTGCAGGCCCCTCTGACTACCACCTGGGGAATTCCAGTTTCCCTCATACCATGCCCCTTCCCCCCACAACATGCCCCTCCTCCACTCAGTTCTATGAAAGATCCCTTGTACCCTTGTACCATACCCCCCTGAGTCATGAGCCATATTCCCCTGAGTCATATAGAAGTGACCAATGGCTGATCTTCACTTCTGTATGTAATAGCTTTTGCTAGCTCCCCTCCCTATTATAATTTTGTGGTTTTGGCCTATATAAACAAGATCTGAAGGTCCAGAAACCACTACCAATTTGAGTGAGAATTCTGGCAGTCACGTGCTTGATCAATAAACCCACACCTAAATTTTATCATGAACCCAGGTCTTTGCTCCTTCTTATTTCTTTGTGCAACAATACCAGATGATTGATCTTCATTCTAAATGTGACCACTCTGGTGAACACAATGTGGCCATTTTAATGATAAACTGTTGAGAATACTATACTTTTATTTTCTCTGATAACTTGTAATATTGTGAAGGCTGTACCTTGATTTTCTGTCAGTGTTTCACTTTGATTTGTTATGGAACAAATAGCATCTTCAATATACTGTGTAATCAGAATCTCAAAAGCTGTTCACAGTAGCATTCTTTTGGAAAGCTGCTCCTGCATGGCATTATGTTCCCTAAAGTGGTGAGATCAATTCACAACTACAACCACAATGCATTAGTGTTCCAATTTTCCCACATCTTCTCCACAATTTATATTTTTCCTGTTTTGTCATCTTAACCTTTCTGATAGATGAAATGTGGTACCTCAGAGTTGTTTTGATGTGCATTTCTCCAAATGAAAGTGATTTAGAACATTTTTGTCATATACTTATAGATATCTTTCATTTTTTTCTCTGAAAACTGCCTGTTATCAATAGGAGAATGACTTGTATTCTTATAAATTTGACTCAGTTCTCTATATATTTTATAAATGAAGTCTTTATCAGAGACTCTGGTTGTGAATATTCTTTCCTAATTTTTAACTTCCCTCCTGATCTTGGTTACATTGACTTCTTTTGTGCAAAAACTTTTCAGGTTAATGTAATCACACTTATCCATTTTGCATTTTGCAATGCTCTCTATCTCTGGTCACAGAATATACGTTTTTTCATAACTATGTACACTATGTACACTATTCCTAGGTCTTCCAGAATGCTTATATTATCAATCTTTATATCTAGATTTTGCACCCATATAGGCTTTATTTTCCTATGCAGTCTGAGATATTGGTCTATTCCCAGTTTCTGCCATAATATTTTCCAGTTTTCCCAGCAGTTTTTGTCAAATAGTGCACTCTTATCCGAGAAGCTGGAGTCTTTAGGTTTATCAAACAGTAGATTACTATAATTATTGACTACTGTATCTCATGTACCTAATCCATCCACTGATCCACTACTTCCAGTACCAAGTAGTTTTGATGACTGCTGGTTTATAATATGGTTTAAAATCTGGTAAGGCTATTCCACTTTCCCTAGTATTTCTTTTCATTCATTCCCTTTATATTTTGGAATTCTTGTTCTTCCAGGTGAATTTTGTTACCATTTTTTTAGCTCTATAAAATAATTTTTTGGTGGATTGATTGGTATGGCACTAAATAAGTAAATTAATTCAGGTAAGCTTGTCATTTTTATTATATGAGCACAACATAGCCATGCACAACTGATATTTTTCCAGTTATTTAGATGTCACTTTATTTGTGCAAAAAGTGTTTTGTAATTGTGTTCATATAGTTCCATTCATTTTTACAAGCTTTTGAATGTCAAATTTCTCTTTCTCCTTCCCTTTCTATCCTCCCTTTTTCTGAAAATGGTTGGCAATTTGATATAGGTTATACATGTGATATCATGGAAAACATGTTTCTATCCTAGTCAGTAGTGAAAGAAGAAACAGATAACAAAAATAAAAATCACAAAAAATAATAAAATAAGTGAAAAACATGCTTCAGTCTGGATTCACCATCTATCAGTTCATTATTTGAGTACTGAAAACATTTTTCTAGAAGAATCCTTTGTATTTGTCTTGGATCTTTGTGTTGCTGAGAAGAGTTGAGTCCTTCAGAGCTGATCATCACATAATGTTGCTGATAGTATGCACAGTATTTTCCAAGTTCTGCTCATTTCACTTTAAATCAGTCAACCATAGCCTCTGAAGGTTTTTCTGAAATATGCTTGTTCATTAATTATTTCATAATAGTTTTCCTTTGCATTCATATACCACTCATTCCCCAATTGATGGGCATCCCCTCAGTTTCACATATTTTGCCACCAAGAAAAGGGTTGTTATATATTTGCACATATAGGTCTCTTTCCATTCTTTTATCTCTCTGGGATACAGACATAGTACTGGTATTGCTGGATCAAAGGGTATGCACATGTTGGTAGCCCTTTGAGCATAGTTCCAAATTGCTCTCAGGAATGGTTGGATGAATGTTCAACTCCACCAACAACACATTAGTGTTCAAATTTTCCCATGTCCCCTCCAACATTTGTCATTTT
>JAQQSW010019792.1:0-10980 GCA_028646575.1 Pseudocheirus occidentalis
ATCTCTGTGCTTCTGGATTAGAAAAGAGGCCTTATTTTGATTATTATTATTCCTCAAGACAATTTCAGGGGGACTTGCTTTAAAAAGGGAAAGACTGACTAAGGAAAATTACTCTCAAAAACATTATTCTTTTGCAGATATTTTATCTGGGACAAGGGGAGGGAAAAGAAAGGGGTTTCCTTAGTGCTGCACCCTTTCTGTATAATTTTCTCTCCTAAGATATTGTTCCTCCCTACCTTTGTGATCACAGGTAAGTCACCCAGCTTCTATAGGACTCAGTTTCGTCATCTGTAAAATGAAGGGTTTGGGGTAAATGTTATCTAGAATCCCTTTCATCTCCAGAGCTACCATTCTATGACACATACACACAATCATTTCAGGTCTTTTGCTAACATGGAAACTAAGAATTAGCATAGTAGACATAGAAGTTTATCATAAGACCAGGTCTCACTAACCTGGCCCAGTAGTTGTCCATTGAATAGGGCCCAATGAGTGTTAATTCCTTTCCCAGCCCCTCCCCTCCCCCCAGGAGAAAGAGGTTTTATATCTACAACCTGGCATAAACCAGCACAACTGCTAACAATCTATTAGGGTATGTCCTACAGGGGTCAGGATCATAGACAGGGAGAGCCAGTGTAATAACTGGCAGGAAAATGCTAATCTTTCTTATAATGCTTTGTTTGAAAGGCTCATCCCAGCAGTGATGTGGTCATGGGAAAGAAAATGTTAAATCTGATTCATTCCTTTAGGATGGAATATTCTTAGGAAGGCTTTAGGGGATGAAGAGAAAGGCCATTATGAATGATTCCCTGGTTTGACTTCCTGGTGCAGGATGATGGGGCCTTTGTAAGATAGAAGTATCATTTGAAATGTTTGGAGCATTATGGAGCTATCTCTGCTGACTTTCAATTTTGGAGGTCTGCTTTCCTTAGCTCCACATTCTTTCCTTGAGCAGGTGAGATAGAATGGAATAGAGGAAGGAATATTCTACTCCTTCCTTCTTGTTTTGATTTCTTGATCTTATCAGCTCCAAGCACATTTGTAAGAATCCTGGTGTGCATTCTTGTGCATGTAAGCTGAACAGCTTTCATGTGATCTGCTATGAAGCAGCCTCCTTCTCCTTGGTAAGCCCCTATGTCTTCCCCATCAATATTTTAACTTCATCCTGGAATTCAGGATTTTCCCCCTCCCTTTTTCTTCTCCCTCCCCTTTCCCTCTTTTCAGATTGTAATAAAGAAGACACACGGCTCCACAAAAAAAAAGGCACAATCCAAAGATATGTCATTGTGGCAAGTGCTTTCAATTTTTCCTGGGTGTCACTGTGTCACAATTTCAGTTCATTAGGCAGTGTACCGAGGAGTGGGTGACATCAAAGCCCTCCTCTCCCCCTATAGAAAACAGCAACGACTCTTTTGATCTCAACCCCCACCTTACTATACCCTCCCCCACTGATTAATATTGACTTGTTCAACCGGAGCCTGCAGGGGAGCCTGTGCTGAATTCCCCTATACATTTTGGCCCAGTTTCCCTTGTTTTCCAGATTTCCTTTAAGGATTCTTCCGGACCAACATGCATCTGACATCTTTAACCCTGCTTGGGGTAGAATGCATCATCCTGAAGCCAGCAGAGCCCTTTGAAGGCTGCAATCCCCAGCTTTGATACCAGGTTCTATCCAACTGTTGCAAACCCCTGGTGGCAGTGACTGTGCCTAATAATAATCTGTGAGTTTAAGCAGGTGGGGGTGGTAAAGAAGGAGGCTGGATCTTCTTGCAGATCATCAGAGCAATGGCTGCTTCATTTGGACAATCCAAACCATATCCCCGGGGGGAAATGTAAATTTGTCAAGAGCTAGACAGTAAGGGGGTAAAATGGGATGCACCCTGCTTTTGCACAGCCTCTTGCTAATGTTGCTTTTGTAGAGATTAATGTATATATAAAAACACTCAGGGGATGGTCTTTGCTAATTAAGAGACAGCTCTTGTTTAGTATGCTTAAGGCTGGACCTTTTATTTGCTGCTGAGTGGCAAATGTTGTTTGGAAAATGGACACTAAGACACTGATATCCTATGTAATCGAGGATCAGAGTAAATCAAGCCTTTGAAAGTTGATCAGATCTCTTAAGAAATGCATCAAAACACAATAGACTGTGCACACAAAGCTCATTCAACACCTGATGCTGTGAATAGTAAAATATAATTTAATAAGTGAATATTAATAACTTTTCCATCTTTTGAGATAGACTGGCTTAAAATAGCATTCATTGACCAGAAAGGGAGGCCAGAAATTGTGGAAAGTTGGCTCTGAAAGATGCCAAAGGGAAAAAAAGGAGAGCATAAAGGTCAACTCTGTGTTACAACCTACCTATTCCACTTGGTGGGCAGCTAGGTGGCACAGTGGCTATAATGCTGTGCCTGGAGACAGGAAGACTCATTTTCCTGAGTTCAAATCAAGCCTCAGACATCCACTATGTGGGCAAGTGACTTAACCCTATTTGCCTTAGTTTCCGCATCTATAAAATGAGCTGGAGAAGGAAGTGGCAAACCACTCCAGCGTCTTTGCTGAGAAAACCCCAAATGGGGTCATGAAGAGTCAGACACAACTGAAATGCCTGAACAGCAAAACTTCCGTTGATGTGAAAGCTTAGCACCCTGACACCCCTCTCCCCATTCCTCCCTGTCAAGGAGCAGGCAAATTCATACGATTTTAGGATTTAGAGTTGGCAGAAACAGAAATAACGCATCAGATCCAACCCTCTCCCTCTTTACAAATGAAATAAAACTCAGAGAATTTAAGTGATACCCTCAAAGTCACACAGATAAAGACTAGGGAGGGAACAAGAATTTATTAAATACTGACCTTGAACCAGGGACTGTGCTAAGTACTTTAAAAATATTATCTCATTTGAAGCTCATGACAGTCCTGGGAGGTGGGTGCTGTTATTATCCTTATTTTACAAATGGGGGGGGGTTTAAAGCAGACGGAGCTTCAGTGACTTGCCTAAGCTCACAGAGTAAGTTTCTCAAGGTAGATTTGAACTCAAGATTTCCTAACTCCAAGTCTACTACTATATCCTCTTTGCTACCTGACTGATGGACTGATAAGTAAGCAGTTGAATCAATACGCTAAACCCAAGTGCTATTTCCCTTGCAGCACATTATACTCTATCTTCTCTCTCTAATATTCTGCTGTTCTTCTGAGGGAGGATTTTTTGGCTAGTCAGATTGTCAGGTCCACATTCTCACAATTGCCAAAGCAATACAGTAAAACCTTTTCTTTTGCCTGAAGTTCTTTGATTAAGCACTGAGTTTTGACTGAAATTCCTCAGTTTTAAACCAAGGCATGCCCCTCACCCATGCATGGATGGGTGACACTCAGCTATAGAAGTGGTTTGGTTTCTTATTTAGTTTCATAACTTGACTCAGAGGGATGCTTTAGGAGTATCATGTATATGCTGGATCCTAGCTGATGTTATCTTGGGAAAAAAATGAAGACAACAAACCTGAGCTTTCTGTATTTGATGAAAACAGCATTGGCTTGGGAGCCTGGAGATCAGAGCTATCTTTCTGGTTCTGTCACCAATGTGGTACATGACTTTGAGAGAGTCATTTAACTTCTCTGTTTTTTCATCTCTAAAAAAGGAAGGGGATGGAATAGGTGATTTCAAAGACTTTTCCAACTCCAACAGCCCATGTTCTTTGTTCTGAAGTCCCTTCTACCTCTGTCATTCTGTGGTCTTTGTTCTAAGGTCCCTGCCTGGCTTTCATATTTTTTCCTCCTAAGGTTTCCCCTCCCTGCTCTAGCATTTTTTGTTGTTTGTTCTAAAGTCCTGTCTAGTTCTGACATTCTATGTTCCAAGGTCCCTCCTCCCGGCTCTGATATTCTATGTTCTTTGTTCTAAGAACAAAGAACATGGGTTATTCTGTCTAGCTCTGACATTCTATGTTCTTTGTTCTAAGGTCTTGGCTAGCTCTGACATTCTATGATCTAAGGTCCCTCCTCCGTGCTCTATCATTCTATGATTCCAACATGGAACATCCTGCTGGAACACGAGCCATCTTCTCAGAAACAGAAAACTTGAGCAGGCACAGATTGTTCCTAATAAGGAAATGTTACTAGTCCCATTTCAGTGCTGCTTTTCGACTGTGTAGGGGCTGAGCAGGCTGGGTTTTCTGTGGCTGACAACACTACCCATATGCTATTTATCTTGTCAAAACTCGCTTACGTGTGCCCTCAGCTCTCATTTGGGTCTCATTAATAGTGATTATGAAAAATGGTACTAAATACTTACTTTCATATGATTTATCCAAATGTTGAACTGCATAATTGTGGAACCTAAGGCATTATCTCATCAGACTCTGTCAAGAAACAGTTTCTGTGTTAGATTTAATTTTTAAATTCATAACCCATAATATTCGTTACCTGTTACATATATTTATTGCTTTCACAATACAGTAACTGAACAATATATCTATCAATCATGGAGGGGAAGTTGCATGTAATTTCAAAGAATTAAAATAGTCATTTAAAAATAACATTTCTGTTATGTACAATGTAGCTAATTCAGTGGAAAATTAAACTGAAAGAGGAAATCTGAGTAATCAATATTAGAAAGGAGACACATCAAGGCCTTACTTTTTGTTTTTGTGGAATGGAATTCTTGATACAACCTATCTGTCTGGACTATTTTTTTTTTTAAAACTCTGCGGTGGTATAAGAGGGGTAAACTCTCTTTTAAACTGAATTCATGTTTTGGCTCATCATTAACTCAGATGAGCTGCCCTTTCATTTTTGTTTTTTTGCATGTGTGTGTGTGTGTGTGTGTGTGTGTGTGTGAAGTAACAATAATGATAGCTGAAATCTATATATTGAGAGAGTGGAGTGTGTGTGTGTGTGTGTGTGTGAGAGAGAGAGAGAGAGAGAGAGAGAGAGAGAGAGAGAGAGAGAGAGAGAAGGAGGGAGGGAGAATTGTGGTTACAGGACCAAGTATATTGTCCTGTAAAATACATTGACAATGTACCAATGCAGGATAAGTCATTGTTTGCTTTGCTTTTATTCTTGTGAATGTAGACTTCCTCAGAACTGGAGGCTTGTGCATTTCTTTCACTCTGTATTTTGACTCCATCTTTTGTAAAGTGACATTGCCTTGCTCTGTTCCCGAGGTCCAGCTATAGACCTTGAGCAGTTATCTCCTGGGAAATGTCTGATTGCATGTGTTGTCAGGGTGCAGCTAAAGCCAGTATCCAGTTGGATTTTTGAAGTTATTCCTGAGCAGCGACTAGAAAAAAAAAAAAGACATAAACAAGTCCCCGAAGGACCAATGGTCCTCTTCTCTTCTTTTCAATGTTTTCCCCAAATGGTTAGTGACCAAGCTGAAGTTATTTTTAAAATGGGCACTGGAATACTAATGATCAGGAAATACCATTTATACAAAAGTGTCACAAGCCCCACCAGACAGAGAGGCTGATGCATAAGGCTGCTGCTTTTTACACAAATGCTACTTACTGACCCTCTTCTTTATCCTCCAAGAATGAAGTCTTTGAGGGCAGCAACTGAATTAGGAAGAAGAAAAAAAATCTCACAGTCTTCTTGGTCATGGTAAGAGCAAAAGAAGACACTAAAGGTAACTAACTTACAAGTGGCATCAAGTTTTCCCAACAGCTTGCTAGAAATGAAGCCTGCAGCATATGCAGAAACCGGATTTTCCCTGGCTTACTTTGGTCTGACAAGTAATAGAATTATTGGAAGCCCACTCAATTACCAAGAGATTGTTCATGTCAGTAGTTGTCCTTCTTTTAAATACACACGAAACAATCAATCTGAAGAGCTTTCTTTTAAGTAGGCATTTAAAACAAAAGGCCCTTATTTCCATTTCTGGTGAGAATGTACTGTTCTTTTCTTTTTCAGGGAGCTATAAGAATGTGCAGGGAGGCACCTCTTCCTGCAGAGACTTCGGCTTGGAAACAAGGAATGGATTGATTTTTGTTTTGACTTGAAGAGTATAGGAGGCAGGTTTATCTACTCAGGTATTAATATCACATCATTTACCAATATTTTTTTTTGGACGGTGGTAGTGGTGTACACATTTATCACATTGCATCAGCATATCTACCCTAATTGCATGGCCCTGAATCTGTACCTTAAACTCTCCCAATGCTTTGTCTTGGCAGGATCATTTAGCTCTTTTCTGGCTTTTGCCTGGATAGTTGTTTTGAGGAAAGTGTTCTGTAATTCTCAATTCAACAGACATTTATGAAGTTCCTACTAAATTCCAGACACTGTGCTAAGTGTCACATATACAAACAAGAAAAAGACAAAATCCCTGCCCTCAAGGAGTTTAAAATCTAGTGGGGGAAGACGACAAGTAAAAGGAAGCTGGAAAGGTGGGGGAGGTGGGTAGGAAGAAGGGAGTATCCTCTGTCTAGAGTGTCCAAACCAATCAGAACTGCTGATGGAAATTATCTGGAAAGTCCAGAGCCCAGCCCTCTGTAAAGGAAAAATTATGGGAGTTGTGGAATTTTTAGTCCCCTGCCTTCCTGGCTTCCTATCAGAGGGGAGAGAAGACTGAGGGAGTAGAGAAGGTATTGAATATCCAAACCTGAGTTAATCAGCATGATGATGAGATTTCAGATGATCAACATATTTTGGATGGGGCGTCAAGTTCATGGAGTCTTAACCAAGCAGAACTACAGGTGGAAATGTATTATTACTGTTGTCTACTAACAAAATAAAACCAAATCCTAGTGCATGGAAAATAGAATAGAATCACAGAATCTCAGAGGTTGAGAGAATCTTGGATGTAATCTTGAGTAATGTACTGAGGAAGGAATCCCTCCTACAACATTCTTGACAGGTGGTAATCCTATGTTTGTAAACTAGGGGCTCTCTCTTTAAATTTTATCTTCTTTCTGATACCCAATAAATTACCAAGTTTTTTTTCAAATTCACTTCTGTGATGCCTCTTGCATTTGTCTACTTTTATTCCTACTTCTATCACCCATCACGGTCACCTACTCATCATAATTACTGAAGTCTTCCTATAGTCTTTGCAATCTCTACTCTTTTCTCATTTGAATGCATTCTTTTATTAGTTATGGATTGTCATTCTAGGATATTTGACTCCTGATTAGTGTCAATCCAATCTTATACTCAGATCTGACTTTCTCTCTCTTGATCAAAAATATGCAGTGGCTCCCTATTACCTTGTGAATAAAGTTTGTACTCTCTTTTCTGGCATTCAAAACTCTCCACAATCTGATGCCATCCTAATTTTTCAGCCTTATGGTATCATCTCCTCTATGTATTCTATAGCATATAAAAGTTAATTCTATTCTTTGCCCCCTTGAAATTGTCCATATGCTCTCTTCCATTGCTTTTGCTTATACTGTTCCCTAGACTTGGAATGCCCTTATGGTCTCTGCTTATTGAATTTCTAAACATTCTTTAAGGAGAATCTTGATGGGCACCTCCTCTGTGAAGTCTTTGCTGATCACTCTGGTCAGTAAGAACTTTCCCCCTTCAGGAAAAACATTGAATTTCAAAACCTAAATATTTTTAAAGGGACCTCAAAGGTTATCCATTTCAATCTTCACTGAAAGGAATTCCCCCTACAACATAATTCAAAAGTATTTATCAGGTTCAGAGGGTCTTAGTCTTTTTTTGTGTGTCATGGACCCCTTTCAGTCAATCACTATACATTTATTAAGTATCTACCACATGCTAGTCACTGTGGTAAGTTGTCTGTCCTTTGTTTTTGAAGAGGACCATGACATCAGGAAGGTGCTGCCATGACTTGGAAGTGAATTGGATTTAAGTGAGGAGGGGTTGTGTAAAGTCACCAGCCTCACTCTCTCCTCTGTAACTGTCTGGGTTTGATGCAGGGGTCAAGGAGTTCAGGGAGTCCAGGAACCCCAATAACCAGAGTCCCTGGAAAGTAGTCTGGAATGAATTCACAGACTCAGGCATTCTCTAAGTCGAGGTGGCAAAGATTTATTGATATGCTATACAGTGGGCAAGAGTTCTTAGGGAATTTGCAACCTTCGAGGAGTACAATTAAGGTTTATATAGGATAATCTATAGTAGAACCTGTGTCAAATATGCTAACTAGGTGAGTCAGGGCAGGATTAAGGAGGAGGTAAGGAGTGGTCAGTTCTTAAAGGAACATGCACTTTTAATATCCACTGTGCAGGTGTATTGCCCAGAATTCACTGGGAAATAGCCCAAGGGGGGGCTGCATGGAGGTGTGGTTTTAGGGTTGAAACTCACTAAGTCAGCTAGTAGTCAGGGCTGACCAAGCTGCTACCCACCAATGTCATGTTTGATAGATGTTGGGAGTTTAGTATATCACAAGCTAACAGGGATTCAGGGTGTATAGAATGAGCCAGGGAGTTACTTATAGATAATCTAGTGAAGGATTCACAGGTACAGTTTGCTATTGTACCTAGGGGAGAGAAACATTTGGCTAGGGCTTGGTCATGAATGGTTGCTAGGCAGAGTACTGGCACAGGAAGAAGCAGGTAGAGATAATGATCTGAGGTTAGGGAGATTTGAGGCTAGGAAGAGATACGATTTTACAAATGGATTCAAGCACAGGCACCCACGCACCCCATCAGGATCAGTGGCAAGATGTAGATCAGAATGACTGGAGATGGCCCTGGATGCAATGGGAGACCTTGGCCTTTTTAAGTTAAGGTCTTTCCCAGGTCTCAGTTTGTGCTAAATACTAGGATACAAAAAGAGTCAAAAGACAGTCCCTGCCTTCAAAGAGATTACAATCTAAAAAAGGGTACAAGTGCAAACAAATATATACAAAGCAAGCTATATACAGGATAGATAAAAAATTAATAGAGGGAAGGAACTAGAATTAAGAAGAGTTAGGGGAGGTTTCCTTAGAAGGAGGAATTTTAGTTGGCACTTAAATGAAGCTAGGGAGGCCAATAGGCAGAGAAGAAGATGGAGAGCATTCTGTACATGGAAGACAGCTGGAGAAAAATGTCTAGAGTTGTGAGATGGAGTTTCTTGTTTGTGGAGCAATCAGGAGGCCAGTGTCATTGGATTGAAGAATATGTATTGGGAACTGGAAAGGTAGGAGGAAGTGGCTAGATTTGTTGTGACTCTTCAGTCATTTCAGTTGGGTTCAACTCTTTATGATCCTTTATGGGGTTTTCTTGGCGAAGATACCAGAGTGATTTGCCATTGCCTTCTGCAGCTCTTTCTACAGATGATGACACTGACGCAAACAGAGTTAAGTGACTTGCCTGGGGTCACACAGGCAGTAAGTATGTGAGAGCAGATTTGAAGTCAGGATGATAAGTCCTGACTTCGGACCCAGTGCTCTATCTACTGCACCTCTTAGCTGCCCCGGGCTAGATTATGAAGGACTTCATTGTCAAACAGAGCATTTTGCATTTTATCCCAGAGGCAAACAAAATAGTCACTGGAGTTTATTGAAGAGGAGGGTGACAGATTGAAACTACGTTTTAGGAAAATCACTTTAGTGACCAAATGGAGAGTGAATTGGAGTGAGGAAAGACTTGAGAAGGCAGACCACAAGCAGGCTATTGCATTAATAAAGGTGTGAGGTGATGGTGGTGTCAGAGGAGAGAAGGGAGGCATATTTGAGAGATGTTGCAAAGATGAAATAGATAGGCCTTGGCAACAGCTGGGATATGAGAGAGGAAGAGTGATAGTAAGGATGCCAGGATGACTCCTATACTATGAACTTGAGAGACTAAGAGGATGGTGTTGCCCTAAATAGTGACAGGGAGGAACGGGATTGGGAGAGAGAAAGCTTTAGGAAGAAAGACAATGAGTTCAGTTTTGGACAAGTTGAGTTTAGGCTGTCTGCTGGATATTCAGTTCAAGATGTCTAAAAGACAGTTTGAGATGTGAGACTGGAGATCAGCAGAGAGATTGGGAGAGGAAAGATAGATTTGAGAATCATCAGTATAGAAATGATAATTAAATCCTTGGAAGCTGATGAGATCACCAAAGGAAGTAGTATAGGCTGCTATAAATATTTTTGCATACATAGGTCCTTTTCTCTTTGGGATGCAGACCTAGTAGTGAAATTGCTGGATCAAAGGGTATACACAGTTTTATAGCCTTTTCGACAGAGTTCCAATTGCACTCCAGAATGTTTGGATCAGGTCACAAGTCCATCAACGGTGCATTTGCATCCCAGTTTTACCACATCTTTTCCAGCATTTGTTATTTTCCTGTTCTGTCATATTAGCCAATCTGATAGGTTGTTTTAATTTGCATTTCTCTAATCAATCAAAAGTGATTTAGAGCACTTCTTCATATGCCTATAGATAGCTTTGATTTCTTCATCTGAGAACTGCCTATTCATATTCTTTAACCGTTTATCAATTGGGAAATGACTTATATTCTTGTAAGTTCGACTAAATTCTCTATATATTTGAAAAATGAGGCCTTTAGCAATGACACTTGCTGTAAAGATTGTTTCTAATCTTTCTATTTTCCTTGTAATCTTGGTTGCATTGGTTTTGTTTGTACAAAAGCTTTCTAATTTAATCTAATCAAAATGATCTATTTTTGCATTTTGTAACACTCTCTATCTCTTATTTGGTCAGGAATTTTCCCCCTTCCCACTTATCTGACAGGTAGATTATTCCTTGCTCTTCTTTTAAATATAAATTTTAAAATTTGTTTTCTTGTTTACATCATTCATTTCCATGAGATTTTTGAGTTACAAATTTTCTCCCCGTCTTTCCCCTAACCCAACCCCCAAACAGCTATCCCACTGTAAAGCCCCTCCCCTGATCTGCTCTCTAACTTTCTGGTAGGGCAGGGAGGGTCTGCCTACCCCAGCCCCGTATATCTGAATTCCTAGTTGCATGTATTGCAGAGCTTTAAATTGTAGATTCTTTCGGTTCCTCCCCTGTCACCCACCCCCTCTGGAAGGACAAGCAATTCAATACAGGCTGTGCATGTGTAATTACACAGGACATCTTCACAGTG
>JAQQSW010019793.1:0-10979 GCA_028646575.1 Pseudocheirus occidentalis
ACAATATGTCCACTATGAAGATGTCCTGTATAATCACACATCCATAGCCTGTATTGAATTGATTGTGCTTCCAGTGGGGCTAGGGGACAAGGGAGGAATGGAAAGAATCTAGAATTTAAAGTTCTGCAAGGCCTGCAACTAGGAATTAAGATATACAGGGGCCGGGATAGGGGGACCCTCCCTGCCCTACCAGAAAATAAGAGAGCAGAACAGGGGAGGGGCTTTACAATGGGATTGCTGTTTTAGGGTTAAGTCAGGGGAAAGATGGGGAGAAAATTTGTAATTCAAAAATGTCATGAAAATGAATGATGTAAACAAGAAAACAAATAAAAAAAGAACTAAAGATTCAGAATATCAAGGGAATTGATGAAAAGAAATGCTAGGGAAGGTGACCTAGCTGTACCAGATCTTAAAGTGTATTATAAAGGAGCAGTCATTAAAGCTATTTGGAGCTGGCTAAGAAATAGAGTGGTGGGGCAGTGGAATAGATTAGGTACACAAGACGCAGTAGTCAAGGACTATAGTAATCTACTGTTTGATAAGCCCAAAGAATTTAGCTTCTGGGATAAGAACTCAATATTTCACAAAAACTGCTCCAAAAACTGGAAAATAATGTGATAGAACCTGGGCATAGACCAATATCTTACACTATATACCAAAATAAAGTTAAAATGGGTTCACAATTTAGATGTAAAGGCTAATACTATAAGCAATCTGGGAAAGCAAGGAATAGTTTACCTGCAAGATTTATGGAGAAGGAAAGAAGTTATGACCAAATAAGAGATAAAGAACATTTTGAAATGCAAAATGGATCATTTTGATTATATTAAATTGAAAAGTTTTTATGCAAACAAAACCAATGCAACCAAGATTAGGATGTAAGCAACCAGTGTCTCTGATAAAAGCCTCATTTCTAAAATATACAGAGAACTGAGTCAAATTTATAAGAATACAAGTCATTCTCCAATTGAAATATGGTCAAAGGATATGAACAGGCAATTTTCAGAGGAAGAACTTAAAAGATATATATAGTATTATTAAAAAAATGCTCTAAATCACTATTGATTGGAGAAATGCAAATCAAAACAGCTCTGAGGTACCACATTTCATTGGTCAGATTGGCTAACATAACAAAACAGGAAAATTATAAATGCTGGAGAAGATGTGGGAAAATTGGAACACTAATGCATCATTCATGGAGTTGTGAATTGATCCAACCATTCTGTAGAGAAATTTGGAGCTTCGCCCAAAGGGCTATAAAAATGTGCATGCCCTTTGACCCAGCAATACCACTTCTAAGTGGTATTGCTTCTAAGGAGGCAAACCTCCTTAACTGACACAAAATACATAGGTCAAAGTCTTCAACCCCTAAGTTACAATTAAGGTATAATATCATCAGTCACCACTAAGTACCCTCTTAAGGGGTAGTGGAAAGTACAAAGGCCATCCATCTCTAGTATAACATTATCTTCTCAGTTTGCATTAAATGCCCAAGGAGAGGTCTTTTCATCTTGACTCAAGGATGGCTCTCAGCTTCCATGGTTCCCCTGCCCACAGTTTCTGTTCCTGGGAAGACAAAGCTTAACAAAGCCACAATAACATTCATTTCCATTGCCAGCATCCTCAGCAATTCATTTTCTGCTTGTGAAATCAACATAGACCCAACAACAAGGTCTGAGTACTGTATCAACAAATGAATCCAACAAAGTAAAATCAAAACAGACAGACAAAGTACCAACACTACAGTCATGCTTCTTCCCAGTTCTCCTTTCTTCTCACTTCTCAATTCTTGTTCTCAGAAGTTTCATCTGGCTCTCAGAAGTTCTTGGCAGCCCCAGCTGGCCCTCAGAAGTTCTCAGCATCTCTGGCTGGCAGCTCTGGTTGGCCCTCAGAAGTTCTTCACAGAAGTTCTGCCACCACAAGTTCTGTTCTCAAAATCTTTCTTCTCATTTTTTAGCTCCTCAGCCTCCATGCCGCTCGCTCCTAGAAGTTCTGGCTCTCTAGCTTGGGCTTTTCTTTACATAAGGTATTAGCTCCTCCCTGTTCCACCTTTTCCTTTTACAACTGGAAGTTCTTCCCATTGTGGGATTCACGAGTTCTGGATCTTAATACTTGACACAATCACAGCTTGAAATAAGGTGCTAACTGCTTGTCAATACAAGGGGATCTTCAAATTCCATTACTATTACAGAAGTCTGAATGCAGATTGAAGCAAACTATTTTCTCTCTCCCTCGCTCTTTTTTTTTGTTTCATCCTTCTCATGGTTTGTTTCATTGGTTACAACTCTTCTTTACAACTTGCCTATTGTGAAAATATGTTTAATGTGAAGGTATATGTAGAACCTATACCAGATTACATGCTACCTCGGGGGGAGGGGAGAGGAAAAGGAGGGGGAGAAAATTTGGAACTCAAAACTTGTAGAACTGAATGTCTGTAATAGCAATCAGTTTATCAGATACTTAGCACTTAGTAACTTAGGGCTAAGTATGGAAGGTGTGACCCCTGTCCTCTGTTGAGAAGGCATGAACTCCCCTGTTGATGTAGAAGAAGGTTATTGGCTGAGACAGGAGCCCAGTGCTATATATAAAGAAGAATTCTAGAGACAGAGACAGAATTGGAATTTTCCTGTTGGAGGAAGCAGGATTGTCTCAGCATCCGGGGGCTGGGCTGTTGGGCTGAAGAAGTGAGTTGGAGTTTTCTTGAGAGAGAGAGAGAGAGAGAGAGAGAGAGAGAGAGAGAGAAACAGAGAGACAGAGACAGAGAGAGAGAGAAAGAGAGAGAGAGAGAGAGAGAGAGAGAGAGAGAGAGGAGTTTCTCTCCCAGCATCTGGAAGCTGACTGAAAATTGAGATGGAGTTTTCCTGAGGCCAGAATCCGGTGAAGGCCACTCAGAAGGCCAACATTCCTTCTGGATCCTAGGGCCAGCTGAACTGTTGGTGGACTGAAGAAACATGACCAGGATAAGGCTGATCCTTGAGTTCCAGGCAAGAGAAGTGGTGAAGGATTTGAGATTTGCTGGACTCTGTGAACTTTAGTGTGTGCCAGGGACTTCCCTGAGGACTGGACAAGGCCCTGGGAGATGTCTATCTCTGAGGACTGGACAAGAACCTGGCAGCTGTCTGCTTCTGAATCCAGTGACTGTTTGGTGAATTCAGGAGGGAGCTGGGACCATTGAAGGGGATCTAGGGAATCAGAGAGATCACCTAGAGTCAAGATGAAGAAAAGGCCTCCCTGTGGATGAAACTGAAACTTTTTGAGTTTGTGTGGTTTTCTAATGATTGATTAGTGACTGATTAAGTTAATGGTTGCCCCATGAGTGCAAGTTTGTTTATTGTATTGTGAATTGACTGAATGATTAAGTAAGGAGGTTTTCTCCCTTAGGGAAACCAGATGATTATTCTTTTTTTCCTTGTTCTAAATATTGTGGCCACTGTAGCGAAAACTGTGTGGCCATTCTAATGTTAATCTGTTATGAACACTATATTATCATTTTCTGGGATAAGATGTAATGTTGTGAATATTATATTGTGAACGTTTGCCTTGATTTGTAATGAAATTAACAGTGTTCACTATTACTGTGTAGTCCAAATCTTAAAAGTTGTTCACAGTAGCATTCTTTTGGGAATCTACTCTTGCATGGTGTTATAACATCAAAAACTAAAAACAAATAAATTTAAAAGGAAAAAAAAGAAAACAAGAGAAACATGACTCAGAATGTCCCAGTATGGTAAGTCCAAAACTTCCACATCCTGATTTTCTTCAATATGGGGGAGGGGTAGTTGTTTCTTTGTATATGTCCCTGATTTCCCCTTATCTGCTAGAGATGCAGATCAATATCACAGACTTCAGAGACTCCAACACAGAAGCCTATGTGACTGCTGTGAAATCTCTGGTCTCCTTCCCAGTCTTATTAGTCACAACCATAATCATGTTTTAGAGCACCGAAAGGTTCAAAGTTCTTAATTTTCTCTTTGCTGGAAGACGATCTGGCTGAAATATTCGTTTTAATGATCATGGCATTCTACCTCTTGGACCACTCACTCCTTCATCCTTCTCCTGGAGCACAGGAAGCTGAGGCATACTTCCCTGAGAGTGCTATGGAAACTCAAGGGTTTCCTCAAGGCTCTGGGAAACTCAGTTCTCAAGGCAGATCTTTGCTGAAACTTTCCTCTTCCATGAAGAAAGAAGGCAGCTGAGTCTTGAAATGCTTTTCTAAGCTTCTTTCATCCATTATCATCACAGATCATTGAATAATATCTGTGAAATAAATATTTATTAAACACCTGCTGTCTACTAGGCACCAAACCAACAGAAAATCATATAAAAAGACCCTCTGATTATGAGACCTCTCAGTTTCTATGGACTGGTTCCTACAGGGGAACACTGCATCAATTTAAGTAGAATCTGAGTTATCCATGGGGACAGGATGAAGATATTCCTGTATCACATTCTGTATCACTTCACATGACCCACAGACACTGGAGACTTTACACTAATACACATCTAAAGAGACACAAATAGGCAGACATTGTGATAGATGAAATCTAAGATGAATATAATGATGCCAATTTTTTTGCCAGTGATTTCCCTTCTCGTTCCTTAAAACAACAAAAAACATGACTTTTCTTGCTTTCATTAACTTTTTGACTCACAAAATGATAAAAATTGTTGCCTAGAACAGGGTCTGGCACATAGTAGGTATTTAATAAATGCTTGCGGTTTTTTGGTTGGAATTGGACATGTATATGTGCCTGTGATTGTGGCAAGAGAGCATGTCTTGCTACTGATAGTTCTCCTAGCACGCCCAGGTCCAACATTTCCCTAGGTCTGGAGGAGTATTTGATAAAGCTTTGGAGAAATGGAGGCATCAGAATCATAAATCCTAACATCAGTGCCTTTTTCTCAGTCCCTCATTCATCTTTACTTCATTGGTGACTCCGGTGCTCTAGACCACACCTTCTCCTGTGGACCAATGCCTGCTCCTTAGCTTCCATGACATTGCTCTTTCTTGGTTCACTTCCCAAGTATCTGGCCATTCTTCCTCAGTCTTTGTGACTGGATCATCTTCCTATTCTGCTCTTTAAGGATTAAGATCCACCTGGGTCCTTTCCTATCTCTCCATTCTACTTGATGATATCATTTTGATGATCCTACCTTTTCACCTTCTTTCTCATGACAGTAAATATGAATGATGACCATAGATTCCATATTGTTTTAGAGTCAAGTAAGACTTGAAAGAGTGAGGTAAGCAAAACAGAAGCTATTATTAATTCTTATTCTCTTTAGATTGGGAGAAGTGGGAGAGTTTTGATTACTACTGCGGGTTTAATTATCATCTATGCATAACCATGTCCTATTTTGTATATCCAACCCAAATCAATGTCTTGAACTCCTATCTTGCATTACCATCTTCTTGAGATTTCTAATTGAATGTCCTATAACTAGTGTAATCTCCACATAGCTATAATGGTAATGGTAATTTGAAGATCTTCCCTGCTTTTTGTATTTGCAATCAGACAGGTGCTTAGCACCTTGTTCCAAGTTCATGATTGTGTCAAGTATCCCAGAACTTGTGAGTCCCAAAGTAGGATGGACTTGTTGATGCAACAGGAAGGGGTGGAACAGGGAGGATCTAAAACCATATATAAGAAAAATTCCAAGCTGAGAGAGGCCAGAACTTCTGTGAGTGAGCATAATGGAGCTACTACTGGAGAGAGAGAGACAGAGAGAGAGAGAGAGAGAGAGAGAGAGAGAGAGAGAGAGAGAGAGAGAGACAGAGAGACAGAGAGAGAGAGAGAGAGACAGAGAGACAGAGAGAGAGAGACAGAGAGAGAGACAGAGAGAGACAGAGAGACAGAGAGAGACAGAGAGAGACAGAGACAGAGACAGAGAGAGACAGAGACAGACAGAGAGAACTTCAGGGAACAAGAATTGCTGACAGAGAACTGCTGGAAGTGAGCATCTGGAGGCTGGGCTGTTTCTACTAGAGAGATATAAGAGAAGTGAGAACTGAACTGAGAACTGAAAATAGAAATGAAAACTTAGGACTGAACTGAGAAATTAGAAGAGAAGGGAACTGGGATGAGGCAAGGCTGTGGTGTCTATACTTTGTGTATTTTGATGTTACTTTGTCAGGTTCATCTGCTGAGAGAGGATAGTATTGTTGTTATAGAAGCTCTGGGACCTTGCTGCTGGTTCAGAAGCCCTGAAAGAGGATTTTTTGTCATGTTTACAGAAATACTGGAGGAAGGTCTTGCTGATGATTTCAGAGGTCCTGGGATTGTACTAATGATTTATGATGATTTCTCGGAACCTGTTATTGGGTCTATGTTGATTTCACAGGCAGAAAGTGAATTGATGAGGGTGCTGGCAATGTGAATGAATGTTATTGTGGCTTTGTTAAGCTTTGTCTTCCCAGAAACTGTGAATGACTTAAGGTGGACCAGACACTGTAAGCTTCTGTATGGAACAGGAACTTGACAAGGAGGTGGCAGGAGCTGGGACCATGGAAGGGGAACCATGGAAGCTGAGAGCCAGCCTCAAGTCAAAATGAACAGACTTCTCCTTGGGTATTTAGTTCAAACTGAGAAGATCATGATTTGCTAGGGGTGGAGAACTCTGACCTTTACATTTAGATGATTGAGTTAAGGATTTCTCCAATCAAGAAGAAAGAGGACTTTTTGACTGAAGAGATTTAGACAATGTGACCAAAGGGTGGAGGACTTTGACCTTTGTACTTCGTTTCAATTAAGGAGGATTGCCTTTCACTTTGGTGAAGACTGTGTGGTCATTTTAGTGATAAGTTGTGAAGTTATAACACTGTGAATGCTGTACTTTGATTTCTGCTTGGTGCTTTGTCTTAGTTTGTTACTGAATAAATAGAGAGTTTGCTATACTGTGTAATCAGAACCTTGAAAACTGTTCACAGCAGCAGTCCTCTAGCAAGCTGCTTGTGCTTGGCTTTACAATAGTTTAATCAGTATGTATTGTATTCCCCTCAAAAAACTATAACTACTCTAAAATTCACCATTTCTGCCAAGCACACAAATGTACGTCAGATCAACCAGATGTCTAACTCTGGAGCCGTCCTTGACTCCTCATTCTTGATCACCCCAATATTCTAACCACACTCCATATTCTACTCAGTTGCCAAATTTTATGGATTATACCTGTACAGTATATTTGAAATATGTTCCCTTGTCTCCACTCAAAGAGCTTCTACTATAGTTCAGATTCACTTGATTTCTTACCTAGACTATTACATTAGCCTTCTATTTGGTCTCCTTGCTTTTGATCTCTTCCTTCTCCAAAACACCCTTCATACAGCTTACAAACTATCCTCCTCAAAAAATAAGTAAGGAGTTGACCAGCTAGGTGGTGTAGTGGATAGAGTGCCTGGTCTGGAGTCAGGAAGACCTGACTCAGATACTTGCTAGCTATGGGCAAGTCACTTAACCTTGTTTGCCTCAGTTTCCCCATCCATAAAATGAGCTGAAAAAGAAAATGGAAAGGGGCAGCTAGGTGGCACAGTGAATAGGGCACCAGTCCTGTGGTCAGGAGGACCTGAGTTCAAATCTGGCCTCAGACACTTAACACAAAAACTAGCCATGTGACTTGGGCAAGTCATTTAACCCCAATTGCCCTCCAAAAAAAAGAAAATGGAAAACCATGCCAGTATCTTTGTCATGAAAACACTAATTGGGGTCACTAAACATTTTTTAGTTAAAAAAAAAGTAAGTCCCGCCATGCAATGGGACAAGTTGGAAACGACTTTTTGGACTATATTCCAAAAGTTTTGATATGGTTATCATTTTATTTGATGAAATTCTCTGTTACTATGATTAGTATTTTGACATTAGTTCTTCAGGTTTACACAATTTAGTCTATATTTAAGTTTGAATCTTTCCAGATGTTTTTAATTGGTTACAATTTTCATTTCATGAATGTGTTTAGTATTTCTACTTTTCTGCTTTTATTCAATAGGATTTTATACCCAATAACATGGGCAGGTTTTTTAAAGGTGCCACTTATATCTAAACAATATGCATAATCCTTTTAATTTATATTCAATAATCATCAAACTTTTATAATACCTAATATTTCCAAAATTCTCTTCAAGTCCTCAATTTATTTCTTATTTATTTTCTTATTATGTTCAATCAGGTGTGAAAAGGGTTTATTGATGTTCCCAACTAGTATAGTTTTGCTTTTCTACCTGCAGTTTGAATAACTTTTCTTGTAAATACTTAGATATTAAGAAAAATAAAAGCAGTGAGGTCTACTTAGCATGGTTTGAAGGGGTAGAAGTGGGGGTTCCATGGGCCTAGCAATGATGGAGAAGTGTGAACACCTAAAGGTCCAGCTGGAGAAGTTTGTGGAGAACGTCCCTTGGCTCAGAGTTATGGCCAATAGCCTCCATCCCAGCGACTAGGTGAAGTGCAACCAGGAGCTGAATTATATTGTGACCAGCTAGCAGAATACTGATAAGTGCTAGCAGTGATTTCATGATACTAGTAAGCAGAATATAGAAGTTATTTGAATATATGGATTAACTGTAATCCTCAGTTGTTCACCATAGGGCTTAGGTAAAAATAACAAGTTAAAGCAAAAATGACTCTCTGAAGAAATTTACAACAAAAATCTTGATTCAAGATTGTTCTAAAGTTTTCCCAAGGTTAAGTATTAAGGTATCCAAAATGAAGATCATCCTCCTTTTCTTAAATAGCTTTATCTCATTGGATCTAAAGATGTCTACTTATGACTTTGAATTTTCATGCCTTTTGGAAATATTTGTCTGAGGAGACAGTGCTTAAGATGAAAGTGTTCGTGAAATATGAATATGGAGAAGTTATTGAAAGGCCATTACATTATCTCTCGAGGTATCTGTGTTTCAGAAAATCTTTAGTGGACCTTGGCATTTTCTCTTCATGTTATAGAACATATATCCACCTATCATTTGTGTTTCAAAGAATGTTATTTCCTAGGACAAAAAAAGGATGTGTTTAATTTACTGTCAAACACCAAATTATTGATGGTTGTGAATCTCTTTTATGTGAATTAGTGACATTAGGTGAGGAAGTTATAGAGAGGGAAAAAAGTTATCATAAGAAATAACAGTCACTGTCAGTTTTCTCTTTTAATAGCTAAACATGTTTGGACACAAAGAAGACTTTGAAAATCAGCCTAATATCTATTTTGTCCTTTGGCTACTTTCCATGTCATTCTTTCCCCCCTAAAAAAATTTGTTTCAGTCTGCTGTGGAGATGGTTAACATAATCAATGGTATTTGCATTTTGTGCAGTTTAGCTATGATGATCAACTTATGTCTTTACTTAATGTAACTATATTTACATCTAGCACATGTAAAAATCTTTTTGAATAAAAATACTTAGATGCCATATCATTTAAGTGTATACATGTTAAACATTGCTGACTAATTATTGATATTATTTCTTTATCTATTGTACCTTTAAACACAATGTAGTTTCCCTGCTCCTCTGTTCTTTCTTTCTTTTTTTCTTTTCTTTTTTTTTCACCATGTCTTTTCTTAATGCCTCCCTGGGTGAGATAATGATTGCTACTCCTGATTTTTTTTGGGTTCACATGAAACATAATATATTCTGTTTTAGTCCCTCATCTTAACTGTGTGTGAATATTTATATGTCAAGCTTGTTTCTTATAAAAAAAATGTATGTCTGGATTCTTCTTTATGATTTATTCTGCTCCTGTCTTCCATTTTATGGGTGAGTTTATCCTGTTCACATTCATGGCTATGATTGATAATTGCATATTTACCTCCATAATATAATTTTATACTGTTTCCTTTCTTTATCTTCCCCTCCTTCTTCATAAAAAAGAAAGTAAAGAAAGAAAAGGAAGATGATTAGCAATAATTATCTTTAATCAAAGACATTTGCTCTAATTCCTTTGTCCTTCTCTTCAACTACCTCCAGACCACCATAATTCCTTATTATAATTTCTTTCTTTCCCTTTCTACTATCTGTTCTCAGAATTTGAAATTTGTTTTGCTCAGATCTGTTCTCTCCCTAACTCTACCTTGGAAACACACCACTTCTCTCTCCCTGTTTCCATCTATTTCCCTCTTGATTTTAATGTATTTTTACATCAAACTCTATGTGACCCTCTTTTGTCTGATTCAGAGGAATCAACAAGTTTCAGGAGACAGCCCCCTTTAAGCTCTTCCTCCATTTTTAAAACTCTTTTTATCACAGTCCTAATTGTGAAAAAAATAAGTTCCTTCCTCTTCTTCCTCATTTTTTCCTCGTGTATTTCTTTTTTATTAATTATTTTATTTATTTTCTTGTTTATGTCATTCATTTCCACCAGATTTTGAGTTACAAATTTTCTCCCCGTCTTTCCCCTACCCCCAACCCCAAAACAGCGATCCCACTGTAAAGCCCCTCCCCCAATCTGCTCTCTTTTATGTCCTACTCCAAAGCCCCTCTAACTTTCTGGTAGGGTAGGGAGGGTCTCCCTACCCCAGTACCTGTATATCTTAATTCCCAGTTGCATGTAGTTAATTATAATAATTATTATATATATGTATATGTATATATATTTTTATATATGTATACACACTTTTTTTTAACATTTGATTGTAGAGCTTTAAATTCTAGATTCTTTTGGTTCCTCCCTTGTCACCCATCCCCACTGGAAGGACAAGCAATTCAATACAAGCTATACATGTGTAATTACACAGGACATCTCCACAGTAGATATATTGTGAGAGACTGATTATACGTCCCTTCTTCCTATCCCCCCCTTGTTCTATTCTCTACCCTGTCCCTGTCTCTTTACTGAAGTGTGTGCTTCCAGCATCCCTCCCCCAGACCCTGCCCTCCCCTCCGTCCTCCCCACTCTCATCCCCATCCCCCCTACTCCTGTGTGGCAAGATACCAAGTTTAGAGTTTATGTCTTTCCTTCCCTAAGCCAAATTCAATGAGAGTAAATGAAAGTAA
>JAQQSW010019794.1:0-10979 GCA_028646575.1 Pseudocheirus occidentalis
GAGAAAATTTGTAATTCAAAAATCTCATGAAAATGAATAATGTAAACAAGAAAACAAATTTTAAAATTTATTTTAAAAAAGAGAAAGAGAAAAGAAGGCCTAGAACACAGCTTTAAGGGTCACCCATAGTTAGGAAGCATCCATAGACAAGGATTGTAAGCCAACAAAGGAAGCAGAGAAATGACTCTTATACGGTTAAGAGTAGAGTCATGAAGATCATGAGATCATGAAAATACAAGAAGAAAGGATGACCGACCATGTCAAATACAACAGATTGGTCAAGAAGACTGAAGAAGGAGCCAATACTGTCAGATGTGGCATTTAAGAGATTTTTGGTAACTTTGGAGAGAACAGTTTCCATTTAATGAGGGTGATCAGAAGCCGAACTACAAGGGTTGAGGGATAAATGAGAAAAATGAAAGTAACAAGAGTAAGCTTCTCCAGGAATTTGGTTTTTAAAAAAGAAAGAGAAATATAGGAAGAGAACTTGCGGGTGTGGTAGGATCTAGTGAAAGGTTTTTTGTTTTTCTTTTTAAGGATGGGACAGACTCGGCCATGTTTGAAGGCAGTAGGAAAGGAAAGAGTTGATGGTTCCAGTACAGTTTATTGATTGAGTGCCACAGGACATTTTGAGGTCTGTATTTGTATTATGGGGATTTGTGGTCTGTCAGTCCATGAAAGATAGAGAGCTTCTGGTGTGTAATTCTAGCCTCTAGGTCATACCTTGCGAGGCCTTTGGTTGGCATTAAATTTTTACAGCCTGAAATGATGTGTTATAGCTTCTAGCATTTCCTTACATAATCTACATCACTCATTAAGTCTGGGCTCCATAAGGGTGGCCTCCTGTATTTTCTGGTGTTGCCATGACTTTGCACCAAATTGCTGCTGTGATAATATGATATGTATCGCAATCACCCCCTGATTTTGGCTGAAACTCCTCGGCCAGACCGTGATGGTAGATCGTATTATAGTTAAGCACTTTCCCACTTCTGGCCTTTGCCCTTACCGTTCTCTCCCTCTCTCAACCCATTCAGAATCTACTCACACCCTTTAAAGCTCAATTCAACTGTTACATTCTTCATAAAGCCTTCCTTGATTTCCCTAATCCCTAACAAGCTTTATTGTCAGACCTCACATAGAATAACCTTGTTTACACTTAATATGTTTCATTTTTTGTAGTAGACAAATGTGTCATCTTCCCCTAATAAACTATAAGCATCATGAGGGCAGGGTTAGTGTCCAACATAAACTTTGTATTGTCCCTGGTGCCTATCACAGTACACCCTGAACACAATAGGTATTTTTAAAATGTCTATTACATCTGTTGAGTTCCAATACAGACATTATAAAGGTCCCAAGTAGGGAACTTTAGAGGGTTTGGGATGGACAGTAGATCTATCAGGGAGGGGTGCTGTCTGTTATACAGAGCTACTGTACACCATGATCAAGTAATAAGACTTAGAAGTATCTCAGATATCATCTGGTCCAATTGCCTCATGAGGAAACAGGGTCACGTAGTAAATTGGACTTGCCCAACACCATGCATGAGGCAAAGAACAGAATCACAAGTTAAACCAAGGGGCAGGTAGGTGGCCCTGGAGTCAGAAGGACCTGAGTTCAAATCCAGCCTCAGACACTTAACACTTACTAGCCATGCAACCTTGGACAAGTCACTTAACCCCAACTGCCCTGCCCTCCCCCCTGCAAAAAAAAAAGAAAAAAAAAGAGTTAAACCAAGAAAGAGCACTTCAGATGCAGAAGACCTGGTTTCAAATCCTGACTCTGCTACACAGTGCCTTGTGACCTTGAACAAGTCACATAATCTACCCAAGTCTCAATTTCCTTATATGTAAAATATGGTCTCTACTGTCCCCTCCATCTCCAGCCTTATGATCTTCTAATCCTTTCACCAAGTCTGATTTTCTTTCCTCTAGCTCCAGGAGTGTGCTAGAGTCAGCTCTAACTGGCTTGTGAGAGCCATTGCTAAATTTTCAGTGTAAGCATTTGCACCTCAGAAATGCAAATTGCTACAAATTAGGACTTGATATATTATTTTATTAATTGTCGAGACTTAATAAAATGTTAATAATGCATATTAAACTTAAAAGTATGTGCATACATATTTTTTCCTCAGAGAGTCCAGTTATGAAACATTTACCACCATGCCCTTATTGTGTTCTATAAGCATTAGGACGCTAGATAGTGCAGTGGCTAGAACACCGATCCTGGAGTCAAGAAGATCTGAGTTCAAATGTAGTTTCAGCTACTTGCTAGTAGTATGACCCTGAGTAAGTCACTTCACCTGTTTGCCTCAGAGTCCTAAGCTGTAAAATGATAAATGTTAATAATAGTAGCACCTACTTCCCAGGGTTGTTGTGAGGATGAAGTGAGGCAATACATGTAAAGTGCTTACATATAGATACTGGCTAATACATAGTAAGGACTTAATAAATTCTTGTTACCTTCCTTCCCCACTCAGCATTAACACCAGAGGGCTTGACTACTGTAACAAGAGTCCAGTAGAAGGCTCAGGGAATGAAGTTATCATCAGATTGGAGGCCTGGTGACTGGAGGCTTTATTATTATATTACTGGCATTTATAGAAGGCTTTAAGGTTTGCAAAGAACTTTACATCCATTATCTCATTTGAACCTCATGAGTCCTTGATTAGACCACACTGCCTCTTACAACCTTAGCGAGGTAGGGAAGGGTATTTAAAAGACCATGATACTCACACAATGACACTTAGCAGAACAGCCTAACTAAAACAAGGCCATCTGAATTCAGGAACACACATCAAGCCAGAAAATTGGGGAAGGGAGGTTGGGGGAGGAAAAAAAGCATCAAGCAGAGCTATGGGTTAGAAGGCACACAATTGAAATAAATGCATATGGGGTGCTCCTGCCTGGAATCTGGATAAAGATAAACCACAGGTAAGGCTTGTAACTACTGATCTGCCCTAGCCCAGCACCTGAAGCTGATGCTGCAGCTGCTGCCTTGAGAAAGGAGACAAGGAGAAAGGTCTTGTTAGAAGTGTGTTCCCACAAGCAGCATGTGTCTGAGTGTGTGGTCATGTGTTCTTGTGTGATAGGACACTTCCCATTGGTGAATACAGTTCTTGACCTTCTTCCAGATCTTGACCCTTCCCCATTGTGGTTCTGATATATCACAGATCAGCATAAGTAACTAAATTGGAATTTTGGGGGAGTTTTGTGGCAACAGCGGATGATTTGCAAAGGTCAGCAGACACACAGAGTCTATGACCAAATACTTCATCCAAATATTACAGTAAGATACCGTAAATACCCCATAAAAGAACAAGAAGAAATTCAGACTGCTTCTCTGGTACAAAGGCAGGGACAAAAAGTTTTGCATGGTTTTCTAGATCGCAGGGGTGCCAGGACCCTAACCCCCTCCATGTGGAAAGGATAACTGTACTAGGGTGAACCACAGTCCTGAAAAGATATGATCAGTAATACCTTTTAGCTGCTCAACTCCATAGAAGACCCAAACATGTACACACCCTGTGGGTGTCCTATTAGGCTGACTGAACACCTCCTAGAGATGCCAGCAAAGATCCTTAGAGAAAAGTTAGGGACTTACAGACGGCAGGTCCCCTTTCTGGAAGTCACATAAACAATGTAGAATAGGAAAAGTCCACTTGAATAAAGTCACAAGGTCATAAATTTTTAGAATTAAAAAGAGTCATCTAATCATATTTTTATAAATCACCAAACTGAAACTCAAAGAGGGAAGGTTACTTCATGTAGGATTTATCCCATGTGGAGTAACTAAATCACATAATTTAATGGTTAAAGAACTTATAAAATTATAGAATCATAAAACTAGATGGAACTTTAGATATTATCTAGTCCAACCCACTCATTTTAAAGATGAGTAAACTGAAATGGGAGAAAGGGTATTGATTTCACATAGGATATTTAAAAGTAATTAGGTCACAAAGTTACATTAAAAAGTGTGTGTGAGTGTGTGTGTGTGTGTGTGTGTGTGTGTGTGTGTGTGGAGAGAGAGAGAGAGAGAGAGAGAGAGAGAGAGAGAGAGAGAGAGAGAGAGAGAGAGAGAGAGAGAGAGAGAGAGACTTTGAGAACCCTTCCTCTTTGCCCAGTTCTCCATCCTATAGTTAGTGGGTAATGGACTTGAGTGATTTGAATTGTCTTACCAGTTGCTCCCAGTGACATGCTTTTGGACTGTCAAAAGATAACTTAAAAGAAATTCTGGGACTTTCTCAGTTCTTAAATTAGTATTTCCTCAGAAGAGGACCCATATGCACAAAAATATTTATAGCCTCTCTTTTTATAGTAGCAAAGAATGGGAAACTAAGGGGTGAGGTGCCTATCAGTTGGGAAATGGCTGAACAAAATGATGGTGTATGAATGTAATGAAATGCTATTGTGCTGCAAGAATTGATAAAAATAACAGTTTCGGAGAAGTCTGAAAAAACTTATATGTGCTGACGCAGAGTGAAGGGAGCAGAACCAGAACAATTTATGCAATAATAACAACAATGTAATAACAAACAACTTTGAAAGATTTCAGAACTCTGCTTAACAAAATAACCAACCTTGATTCCAGAGAATGGATGATGAAGCATGCTGCCTATCTCCTGACAAAAAGGTGACAATGTAGTCAGGGTGCAGAATGTGACATATTTTTTTGGACATGATGAATGTGGGGATTTGTTCTTCTTGACTATGCATATTTGTTACAAGATTTCACTAAGGGTTTCCCTTATGAGGAAGGATTTAAGAGGGAGAAAAATAGATTTTTTTTGTTATTGAAAAAATAAAATAGATTTTGGGGGCCTTACTGAGAAGGAAGATGCCCTTCTTGGGAATCTGACAGAGATAGGCCATCAAAGTTTGTAATCCCCATATCTTAAAACCTGGTGTTAGTAATTGGGAATCTCCTGGAGCTGGACACTGGTGTCCTGATTGACTCCTGATTGACTTCTGATTGACAGCCATTGTTTTCTGAGGCATTATTAGAGAGACTGATAACAAAGTGTGAATAGCCTCAGTAAAGAGAGATCCTTCATCTTATATTGTGTCTGCGATGGAAGTGAGTAACTATGCTTCATGAAAGACTTGAAGATCCAGAAGGCCTTCCCTTGTGTAATAGGATAGCCATCAAGGACAGACCAGGCCAGTAGAATGATACTGACCACTGGGAGCTATGAGAGGGAGCAGTAGCACTTGCTGGAACTATAAAGAAATGTCATAGAAAGGGACTTAGTAGGGAAGATACTTGATCATAAGAAGCCTCAGAAGTAGTGTAGGAGGCAATACCCTCCAGTGTGGCTTGGTTATGACTGCAAGTGTCTGAGGCTCTGTATGTAACCCTCTGGCAATGGTCTGCTCATCAGATTTTCCAAGAGCTTTTTTCTGAGTTCTATTTTGTTTTCTTTGACCTTTCAATAGCTTTAATTTTGTAAATAGCGTGGTTGGAAGGAAAGTTGTTGTCATCACACTGGGTGGTATTACCTAGTTATTTTCCCTGATTTTATGGGGGGTGGGGAGGGAAGGATGAGCCATAGAACTGAGAAATTCTCCAAAGTAAATCTGAGTCCTTAGTAGCACAAGAGCCTCTAGCATAAGAGTTTCATCTGCTTGTAAATGAGCATTTGGAAGGAATATGACTTTATATTTAGGGCACCCTACATGGCCTCTTTAAATGAAGTTGTATGATAACTCTTGCTGCCTAGGGGAACCTTCTTTCTTTTTTTTCTCTCTAGCAGTATTTTTTTCTCAATTACATATCAAGATAATTTTTAGCATTCATTTTTATAAGATTTTGAGCTCCAAATTTTTCTCCCTTCCGTCTTCCTTTCCCTCCCCTCTTCATAAAATGGTAAGTAATTTGATATAGGTTATACATGTGCTATCATGTAAAACATATTTCCATATTAGTCACAGTTGTGAAAGAAGAAACAGATCAAAAGGAAAAAAAAACACGAAAAAGAACAAGTGAAAAAAGTATGCTTCAATCTACATTCAGAGTCCATCAGTTCTTTTTCTGGATGTGGATAATATTTTCCTTCTTGAGTCCTTTGTGCTTGCTTGTCTTGGTTCATTATGTTGCTGAGAAGATCTGAGTCATTCACAGTTGATCATCACACAATGTTGCTGATACTGTGTACAATGTTTTCCTGGTTTTGCTCATTTCATTTTGCATCAGTTCATACAAGTCTTCCCAGGTCTTTCTGAAATCTGCCTACTCATCATTTCTTATTGCACAATAGTATTCCATTACATTCATATCCCACAGTTTGTTCCCCAATTGTTGGGCATCCCCTCAATTTCCAATATTTTGCTACCTCAAAAGGGCTGCTATAAATATTTTTGTACATGTAGGTCCTTTTCCCTTTTTTATGATCTCTTTGGGATCGACCTGGAAACTTCTTTCTGATTAAGTTATAGGCATAGAATCAGCCTGAATCTAGTCTGAGAAGGTCATCTAAATAAATGTAAAGATCCCCAAATTTTTGGTAGTAGGGACAACTTTTTATTTCTCCAAAACTTGAAAAAAACAATAGAATTCCTAGAGTAGGGGAGCAGATTCAACTATAGGAGTATGCTGGAAAATATTTAATAACTGGACCTCCAAAATGCATGGGGTGCTTTTAAATTTAATCTATGTTATTAATGATTTTCTCTATTACTTTCTTAAATCTAGACAACCAACAAAGCCAAGGCCTACTTTGTAGCATTTGCAATTTCTGAGGTAGAAATGCTTACAATGAATATTAAACTATCAAGAGCTGGGGTTTCCAGTTAGCTCCAGCACACCCTTACCTATACTCCTATCTTCTACTGGGGATACTAGAAAAACTTCTGTTTCCTATATATAGGAAAGCCCAAAAGTGTGGTAAACGCTGTCCTTGAATGACTCAAAAGAAGGCAGGCTAGACTTTTTTTTTCTTCAAAGCAATCAGAATTAAGTGACTTGCCCACGATCACACAGTAAGGAAGTATCAAGTGTCTGAGGCAGGATTTGAACTTGGATCCTACTGACTCCAGGGATGGTGTACCACCTAGCCATCCCCAGACTAGACATTTCTACTCTGCTCTCCTGCCTCTTTCCCCAAGGGAGGTTTTCATTCCTGCCAGAAGCAGGAAGTTGGGCAGGAAACCACTCTGCCCTCCTCAGAGAAAGGGGGTACTGGGCTACAAGTATATCTATCTGTTCCCTTGAACATTGTTCATCTAAGGGATATAATCAGGTCCCATCTAACTTTTGATAACTTTACCATTTGGAAAGGGGAAGGGGCATAAGGGGGACACCAAGCTCTATAGTCAAGGCTTGATCCCTTCCCTACCTGATAAAAATCTATAATAAACACACATATTAATGAATACTAACGAAGCCCACTTATCCAAATCATAGAAAAACAGAAAGAAGATACACATAAGAGAATATATGCCAGGCAATACAAAGTAAAGAACCTCTCCCACTGGGAGAAAGAGATCTTAACTCAAGCAAGAGGTAGGGCCCTGGATCTCGCCCAAGGAAAGCTCACAAAAGTCTCCAGAGCATCAAGCTGGATACAGAGACATGATGAAAACTCCTTTCATGTCTCCCCAGAGTCTTTTCTTTCAGCAACTGAAAATGAAGTTGACCTCTTCCATCTTTTCTCTCAAAGCTGGAAACAAGGATCCCCTGAAAGATGAGTCCCCAAAGTGGAACTGGTGAAGGTTGGTCCACCCACCCCTCACACAAGGGAAGGTATTCATCTCCCTCCAGTAAGGACAGAGGTCCTTATCAATGAGCTTTGGGATAGGGGTTACATGTGGAAAGGAGAGTAGGGTGGAGATGAAGGTGGAGAGGGAAAGGTAGCAACTGTCAACAAGTTCTGTGAGGTTAGTACTGATAATGGTAAACTTCCATCAAATCCAAACCTTTCACTTCTGAGTTGCAGTTGTTATAACCACTATTTCGTTCCTTAATGTCATCCTACCAGATGCTCCTTTGGCGGTGCTTACTGTGAAACAAACCAAGGAAATAACCATTCAATTTCTATTTAAAACTTCATCTGTGCTTTAACCCCAAGTTGTTTTCAAACAAATCAGTTGACTTCATTTTTTTGTCAAGAAGAACACAAAATAAAACATCTCCCCCAAATAATGCACCTCTCCCCACCACCACCCATCACACTTCCTTCCACATTGGCAAAATTATTTCAGCAATCTACTTCCTTCTGGTCTTGCTCCCCCAAATGCCAAATGCTGCTGGAGAAAATCAGGACCTGCTGATTTCATTCACAATAGATTTATGCTGCAATCATCTCAGCTGGGCCCTTAATGCTTCAAGCAAATCTTTTATAAATCATTTATTATCTCCTATCACATCAATACCACACCTTCTCTTTTCCCCTCAAGTCCTTAGTGCTCTTTCTTCCCTGCCCACTTCCCCTCCACACCACTCCCCTCTCTGGATGTTACTTCAGCTCCTACTCTATTAAGGAGACAGAAGTCATCTGACCATTCAGTCAGACCTCAAAACCTCTTTGGATCTTCTCCTATCATTTCCCACTTCCAGTGTTAGAGGAAGAAGTCTTTCTTTCCAACCAGGGTTAATATGTGACTTGGAGTCAGAGTCATTTACATTTGAACACTGTCTCTGACTCTACCTGTGTGAATTTGGGAGAATAATTTAACTTTTCCGGGTCTCAGCTTCCTAAATTGTAAAATGAGAGGATCAGATTAGATGACCACTGAGTTCTCTTCTAGCTCTAAATCCATGATCTGGGTTCAAATTCCAACCTATACCAACTACTATTCCAACCTACCACCAGTGTGACCTTGGGAAACTCACTTTACCTTTTAGGCCTCAGTTTCCTCATCTGAAAATGAGGATGTTGGATTAGATGAACTATAAATACCCTCTAAATCAATGCTTCTATAAGTCCATCTTTTTCTGCCTTCTCTAGGAACTTGCTCGGTTAATCATTCATTTTTTTTTCTCCCTATTTCTTTCATCTTCAATATATCCATCTCTACTGGCTTCTTTCCCTGTGCTTTCAAATATGCTGAGGTCTCCCCTACCCTATAAAAAGCCTTTCCTCAACCCTACTTACTACTCCCTCAATCTGTTGTCTCATCTCTCTTTTCTTTTTTCACTGCCAAATTCCTTAAATACAGTTGCTGCCTCCACTTCCCCACCACCTGTTCAACTCCTTGCAATCTGACTCCCACTAAGTCTACCAAAGCTGTTCTCTCAAACATTATCAGTGACCCACCCCCACAAATGTCAAATCCAAAGACCTTTTCTCAGTTCTAATCACCCTTGACTTTCCCAGAGGATTTAACACTCTCAACCATCCCTTTCTCTGGGATATTTTTGCCTCTTTCAACTTCAGAGATATCACACTGTTCTGATCCTTCTCCTACCTTTCCAAATACTCCTCAATTTCATCTGCTTTCTCCTTTTTTTCCTTTCCTCCCTTTTCACATTCCTCAAGACTCTAGAGTTGACCTTCTCTTCTCTGTACAACCCCTTTCCCATGACTTCAACTATCCCTTCTATGCAAATAACTTTAAAATCATCTCATGCCCCAATCTCTCCCCAAAGCTTCGGTCCTTCCTTTCCAAGTGCTTGGTGTCTGGGAGTCTCACCAACACATCAAGTCTAGTATGTCTAAAACTGAATTCTACACACACACACACACACACACACACACACACACACCCCATCCTCCTAATTTCTTGTAAGACTGACAGGGCTTTGATGAATGAATGAAGGATGAATGTCTCTAGACCTACCCTGATCTCTCTAGGGTTGCTAAGCACCTCCTAAAGGCTTATCAAAGATTCAAGCTAATTTGCATGACTGGACCTAGTTTCTAGGGGCATTGCAGGACTTAAAATGAATGCACTTGCCCTAGTCTAAGGAATTTAGATTAAATGGAACTTTCTGAGGGGTCCAAGTGAGAGTGAAAAAAAAATATCTTGGTGGACTATACTCATAAAAGAACTGAAATGTGATGATCTGAGCATTCCCTCCCCCAGGCACGTTGGATAGTGAAGGCTCACAAAAGAGCAATAATGTTCCCTTCAGGAAGAAAGCCCATCCTGCAGATGGCAGCAATAGCTCAGGACAAAAGCAGCTAAAGAGGCAAAGACATGATAACTGCTAACCCAGGTGGAATGGAGGAACCATGAAGAAATGAGGAAATGCTAACAGCTGTGGGACAGAAGCATTAGAGAGGTTCACCATGCAATGCAGCAATGGAACATTTCCTAGGGAGGACTTCCTATACCCCCAGTACAGGAATCTTCAAGAGATTCTTTGGAGGGGAAGAATGGAAATGTAAACTACTATTAGATTTTCCCTTCTTTTCTTTGCTCTTTTGTCTTGGTTGAAAGGACACTAAAGAGACTTCTGGGATGCAAAGATGGAAGACTAGACGTTTTCTCTGATCCTCACAGATCCTTCAGATCTCTCCAAAACAGAAATTGTGCACCAAAAATAAAGCAACATCAGCTTTCTCCATGATCTCTAAAGATACCCAGAATCCAAAAAACAGTTAAAAAATAACAACCAGAAACTGATGCTCAATGACCCTGTAGTCACTTAACTTCTCTCTTCCACTTCCTATGCTACTTGCAATGAGACTGCATTAAGCAGACCCAAGGACTTGTCACTCAGCCTTGAAACAAAGTGCAATCCCATACCCTATACTCCCTCCACCTTTTCAGCACCACAGAGATGCCAGCTCCAGGCTGTGGAAGCTTGCTTAGGCAATGAGGATCAGTCAATGTAGCAAGTGGTGGGCCTTCTAGAGCAAAAGCCTACTAAAGGCGACAGGGGCATCTGACCCTAAGCACCAGTACACCAGTTCTGTGAAAAGCAATGCAACTGAAGAAAAACAGCTTTGGGGGGCGGAGCCAAGATGGCAGCGTAGAAGCAGCAAAGCACCACAGCTCCCACACAAACACACTAAAAAACTCATAAAATGGGAC
>JAQQSW010019795.1:0-10979 GCA_028646575.1 Pseudocheirus occidentalis
GGGAATGACGAAGGGGAGGGCAGGGTCTGGGCGAGGGATACTAGAAGCACACACTTAAGTAAAGGGACAGGGACAGGGTAGAGAACAGAACAAGGTGGGGGGAAGGATAGGAAGGAGAGACAGATGATCACTGTCACAATATGTCTACTATGAAGATGTCCTGTATATTCACTATAGCCAGTATTGAATTGATTGTCCTTCCAGTGGGGGTGGTGGACAAGGGAGGAATCGAAAAAATCAGGAATTTAAAGTTCTGCAATACCTGCAGCTAGGAATTAAGTTATACAGGGGCTGGGATAGGGAGACCCTACCTGCCCTACCAGAAAATAAGAGAGCAGAGGAGGAGAGGGGCTTTACAGTGGGATTGCTGTTTTAGGGTTGGGGCAGGGAGAGATGGGGAGAAAATTTGTAATTCAAAAATGTCATGAAAATGAAAGATGTAAACAAGAAAACAAATTTTAAAAAATTTGGGTAAAAAAAAAAGCAATGGAAAGAACCCTGGGCCTGGAGTCAGGAGGGCCTGAGTTCAAATTTGGCCTCACATGCTAATTCTGTGACCATAAATAAGTCACTTAACCTCTGTTTCCTCAATTGTAAAAGAAGGTAATAACAGCACCTACCTTGAGGATTGAGATAATATTTGTAAAGCAGTTAGCACAGTCCTGTCTCAGAGGTGCTGTATAAATATGGTTATTATTATTTTTGTTATTATGTCTTCATAGGCAATAAAATATGACAGCAGCTTTTGTGCAAACAAAGCAGATGACCATTGATTAGGGAATGGCTAAACTGTGGTATGAGTGTCATGAAATGTTGCTTTACAAGAAGAAATGATGAACTGATAAATACAGAGAAACATGGAAAGATTTACATGAACTTATGCAAAGTGAATTCCATTAGAACCAAGAAAATAATATAGTATGCATGATTGCAACAATGTAAACAGCAAATAACCGCCACAAAACAATTAAAATATAACACGTGGATTCTGTTCTTAACAATCATCCACAGATTCTAGAAATGTATTTTTCTGAATTATATTGTTTTACCACAAGAAAAAATTGTGGTTCTCAGAATTGTAAAAATTTAGTTATTTATTCCTACACAATATATTGAGTACTTTAATGGCTTACTTCATTCAGTACCTTCCCAGTTACTCTCACGCTGGCCTTTAGTCTGATACTCATTCTCCAGAAGATGATTACCAAATATCAAAATATGTCTTTTCCTCCTGGGGCCAATATCAGCTGTATAAATAATTCAAACAGTTCAGAATTTTTTTATTATTATATTTTTCTAGCCACCAGCTTTTGACTCTGGTTTTTATTCCCCTTTCATCCTTCAGAACCTTTTTCCTCACTAATTCTATCCTATCTGAGAACTCTTTACATGCTCTACTAAGTTGAAGTTAGGCTATTCCTCAAACATAAAGATCAGCTTTCTTTTTAACACCTATCAGATTGATGGTTGCTTCTGTCAGGAAGACCAGTGTAGCACAAATTGGTCAAGGTATTGGTATATATAGTTGCCTGTTTTCACAACTCCTATTTCTTTGAAGCCCTTATAGGTTGCTCTGGGGAATGTTCGTTAATCCACCCTATTTTCTACTTGATGTTTCCTTCATTTATTGCCATCTGTTCATGTTAGCAGTTAGCACTAGTTTTCTTGGTTTGACATCAGCCCAGGCTACTTAATCAGTCACCAGACAGAGATAAAAAAATATTCCAAACTTTTAACCCTTCCTTTCATGGGTGGTGGCTTTCTGATTGCACAGAGGGCTTCCTAAGCCTTAGGACAACCAGTGAGCCTGCAGTGCTCAACTGTAGGCCATTGTTTGCTTTCTCCAGCCCTTTTTCCCTACCCTGCCTGAGCACAGGATGCGCCCCCTTTCCTCCCACTCTTTCCTCTTTACTAAGATTGTCTCATCTACTCTCTGCCACAATATTCCCAGATGCCAGGTTCAATATAGAATCTAGTCTCACTAAGTTCTCCTCCCTCCCCCATCCCCCATGCCTCCTTTCCTTCTCAGTGACTTGAACATTTTGTAAGCATTTGTTATAGCCTTATTTGTGTAGCTCATTAAGGAGCTCATTGTGAGCTATTTGTGTAGCTCATTAAGGAGCACAACCTGTCCAGGTTTTCTTTGTTGATTATTGTAGAGGTCTGTATTACGGTAAATACCACTTTTAAGGATACCCAGGTACCTTTCACAGCCTGTTCTCTTTGTCCCAATTAGTCCCTAGAAAGCTTTAGTTAGTGGCATTATGTGACAGAGCTAACAGATTTTACCTGCTTCAGTGTTTTCTATGTTTAGACTCTAGTTCTTTATCTCTTCTTATTATGTATGTGAAGATACAGTTTTGCTTCTTAGAACTTTATAACAACTACAGTTGCTGTTCTCCATTCTGAGGAATGTAAGTGACTTAAGTATTGCTTGCTATGAAATATATACCTGCATACACCCATTTATACCCATCTGTATTAGTAAGTAGGGCCTTTATTCCTTTGTTAGGATCTTTGTGTACTGGAAAAATTTTCCCTATGAAATCTGAGTTAGCATTTTAGAGGCATAAGAGGGGAAAACCCACCAGTACCTCTATAAGACCTCACTTGAGAGAATAACCCAAGGTCATTCTGGCACCTGCCAGATGTTTTGGGAAGGTAGAACTTGAGATTTTATTTTTACATACATGCACACACATATATACGTATATATGTGTGTGTATACATATAGTATAAGTGTTAATTGTTCATTGTTTGTTTTTTCCTGCTGAGAAAGTTCAGTTGAAAAAGTCTTTCCCTCTTTTCCCAATAATAACTTCGAAGTTAAAATACTCCCTTTTGGCTCAGATGGTACCACAACACCTAACATCCCTGGTAGGACCCTTAATTATTATTATTGTTAGGATTCTTGATAGTTAGTCTTTTATAATAAATCAGGAAATATTATAGACCCATACTTTTGTCTCCCTCCGTTACTGAGCTTAAAGATCCCAAAGCATAGATCAGAAAGTAGAGGTAACATAAAAAACCTTGTTCCCCACAATTAGTATCCTGGAAGCCCCTAATCTCCACTTCTTAAAAAGGAGGTAGTTTTTCTAATGCATCAGAACCTAATGAGACTTTTCCTGTACAAAAAAAGAAAACTGGGAAGCCATGGTTGTAGCTTCCATAGCACCCCACTCTAGGGTACTTACATACTATCACCCAGACCTGGGTATAGATTTAGAGGTCCACAGTATCCTACTTCTGTCTCTAGCCAGCTATAAAAAATGTCTTTTAACAGATCTTTTCTAGATATATTAAATCTTGTTCATGAGTATCCTTTTTCCCTCCCTACTGGAAATGAAGTTATCACCTAATTCCATTTGGAGGTGCATTTGCAGCTAAATAATATAGGAGAAACTAATCAGGTAGCTTCCTCATTTTTAAATCTCCCGAACTCAGAGAACCACTTTTGAAAATGTTTTAATAAATGACCCTAATTTACTTTACAGATTCCTTTATAAAGACTCAGTTTCTAGACAGTCATTACAATAACTTATTTATAATAATGATAATAATATTTACGAAGTACTTTAAGGTTTACCTGCCTCAGGCTTAATTTGAATCACCTTGTAGGCATGGTTCTCTGTATTCTAAAACCTTTTAATACCTGAGTATCCAGTGATTTCCAGTAGTTCTAATCCCATCCTAATATAAGGTACTGGAAGAGTTATAAAGTCAGAAGAAAAAAAGTGTAAAAATTTAGTTCGACTATTTTAAAGTAGTACTAGTTATCTCTCCCTATGAGAACTGCCTAAAATTTTGCATAATTTCTGTGAAGCACAGTAAGGATTACGCATTTCATTAAATATCACATATTTCTTTTCTGGTCTTTTTTTTTTTTTAAACAACACTCAATACTTTGCATAGATTTGGCCTTTATGGCAAATAGGGAGAATATTTCTTGTTACCACTCTAAAGCCTAGTACATTCTTAATATATGATATAATATATTGGATACCATTTTTTTCTTCCTTGTGGCTTTGGGATTAGATGTCATTAAGTTTTTAAATAATTAAGAAAATCATACTTCCTTTTAATTAGTTATGACTTATGCCTTAAGAAAATGAAATTTAAAAGTAATCTTTGCTTATAGTCAGACCATTAATTTTTGTTTCTTACTGTAAGCATTCCACCTAAGTTTAATTTGTTCAAGACAATTACAGTTATTTAGGAAGACTATAAAGCTTTGCGAGGTTTTAATTGAAATGAAAGAATATTATTTTATAAATGCTTTTATTAAATACTGTATATTTTAGTTAATTATTTATTGGGACTCTTTTTCTTCTTCATTGTTTACTGAGAGGTCTGCAATCCACCCAAACTTCCTGAGTTAGTCATTTAGGTATTGTTATAATGATTTTTATCAGAACAGGAAACTGTTAAATTATGTGTTAAAGTACAACAGATATTAAAGCAAGTTTTCCTTGGATGATTTTTTTTCTCCCCTAAAACTAGGTGAACCCTAACCTATTTCCCAAAAATGAAGTAGTCATTTCCACAAAAAGTTATGTTTCATGTGATTGAAGAGAAAAAAAAGTATTGTTACTAATTATGGTTCTGTGTGGTATATGATTTAATAAAGAACTCTGGTAAGAAATTATGTACAATAAGAGAAAAGGGTATTTAGTGCATATCCCTTAAATCTTTTCTGTATAAAATCAAAAGTGTATAACTAACCCTTTCCAAGTTAAATTCAGGTGAGACATGCATATTAAATATGATCTGGATACTGTGGGTCCCTCTTATACAGATTGATTAATTATATAACATATGACAATAAAATAGGACTGGTTTCACAAGGAACACAGGGAAAAAGTAATTAATCACATGGGCTGGGAAACACCTTTTTTTTTTTTTTAACATCACTGAGTGTATAGTGATATATACAATACGCACTTGGAAGCATTCTGTCATAGATGTATGCCATTTCAGTTACTGCCCTGCAAAGGACCTGCAAAACTCATCTGTTCTTTTTCAAACATGGTGAAATTTTCAAACTCTCTTAAGGTACTCTTTTCTTTTTCTTTCTTTCCATCATCTGATGGCATGTATGCTGCAGTTGGATGTAGTGGAATAAAATTATTTCTCCAAACCCATTTTAAAAAACAAAACACCCCCACTTCCTCCACTCTCCTCCTTCCCTATCTAGATATATCATCTGGAATAGTTTGAGCCACTAACCTAATCCAGTAACCTGCTTCCACATTAAAGTTGGCCTGTCTCATTACAAAGAGATGGAATTCTGTCCCTGTATAATAAAGATCTCCAGAGAAGTGAATTCTACAACCTTTCTTAGTTTTCATAGCCCATTGATACTTTTGCTTCAACTTGTGTCCTTTATTATAACAAAGTAATACCAGAACTGGGATTGGATATCTGTATATTGATGCTTTTTGGGGACCCCAGACCCTTCATTTATAAAGCAAAAGGTCTGGACTTTATTATATGATATTTATTATGTTCCTTTGCTTAGCTCTAAGAGGCTGTGATTCTATGTTGTTAATTTTTGCCTTTAGTCTATGGTATTTAGGGATACAGTTGGGAGATGATTGTAAGACTGTAAGATCAATCCAAGCAGAAGAGAGCACACAAACAAATATATGGATGATGTGGACTTTGAATTCTATCATGTCACCAGATAATATAGCACAGTGAATCTGGAAAATTTCAAACAGGCAGACAATCAATAGATAACCACTAACCTGGCAAGTTTGACTATCCATATGGGGAAGTAGTTAGAAGAGGTCCTTTAAGGCAGATAGTAGGATCTCGACTTGGGAAGCTAGAGCAGCTGTATTCAAGAAATTAATGTGCAGGGATGGGAACCTAGTCCCTGAGAAGGCAGCAACTGAAATCTCTAGGAAACTGGGATGCAGGGACAGTTATCAGTAAACTGGGAGACTGGATCACCAAGGTCAGAGTGGGACCAGTGATAACATTTCTATGATCCAGAATCAGAGTATTACTGAACTGGGGCTATTTATCAAAAACGGTTTTTTAACCAATTGGTAAATTGTTATTAAATGCTCACTATGTTCCAAGAACCATTCTGCTAGGTGTTAGAGATACAGACAAGAATGAAACTGTCCCTGGCATCAGGGAATTTACAGTATGTACATAAATACACAAATACAAAGTAAATATAACTTTGTTAGGGCAAATAGAACTTCAAGGAGGGGAGTGTTATTGTTCAGTCATTTCTGACTGTACATGGCTGCATTTGAGGTTTTCTTAGTGAAGATACTAGAGTGGTTTGCCATTTCCTCTCCAACTCATTTTACAGATGAGGAAACTGAGGCAAACTAGGTTAAGTAACTTGCCCAGAGTCACACAGCTAGGTGTATTTGCTAGAGTTAGAGTTGTTTATTGGTATTCTTTATTAGTACTCAAACTTGAACCTAATTTTTCTTGTATTCTTAATATGGTAAAATTTGTTATAGTTGAACATCAAGTGGTTATATTTTTGTCCTTTGATATACAAAGTGGTCTTTTCAGGGACCTTATGGTCATTTTCATTATCTTCATCATCAGTAATCATTCATGAAATGCTTTCTATGTGCCAGACACTGGGCTAAGCACTGGGGACACAAATATAAACAAAAAGAAAGCCCTTCCTCTCAAGAAATTCACACACTAATGGGGGAAGGAAGGAAGTAAAAAGGAAGCCAAAAGGAGGAAGGGTGGGATGATGGGATCCTGGGGGCCAGGCAAGGTAGAGAAGTCCAGAGTGCAGCCTGGTGGGGAATGAATTCATAGCTGGTGGCCTGAGCAGCGACTTCAAATGGAGCATCTGAGTGGAGCCATCTGATCAGAAGGGAGGGGTCAGTGACTTGAATTGCAAGGCTGGTGTGATCTTATAGGAAGAAGACATTACTGGGGCACATCAGAGAAGTCAGTAGTATAGCCTAGTAAAAAATAAAGGCATCAAGACATAATTAGGATATGGATCCTTACTTTTTCTTTTTTACTAGGGTAAAAATAGCTCTCATTTGTGTTTATTAAGGTTTGCAAAGCCCTTTTTGTACATAACCTCGTTTGATCTTTGATCCCAATATTAAAATGGGTTTGATTATTGTCATCTTCATTTTACAGATGAGGATAATGAGGGTTGGAAACTTGTGACTTTCTTATGCTCCCATAGCTAGAAACCATTTGAGAATGAATTTGATCCTTTAGCCTTCTTTTCTCCAAATTTAATGCTTTGTCATCAACCATGCCATAATACCTCAAATGTTTGATTTTTTAAGCCAACCCCCCCACATATATATGTATATGTATATATATGTATATGTATGTGTATATATATATATATATATATAGAGAGAGAGAGAGAGAGAGAGAGAGAGAGAAGAGAGAGAGAGAGAGAGAGAGAGAGAGAGAGAGAGAGAGAGAGAGAGAGAGAGAGAGCGCAGTCTTTCTGCCTGGATCCCACACATTTCTGGGTAGACTTTCTACTTTTTTCATTATTTTCTCATTATCTGGAAATTAGTCCATGTTTTACCATTGTTTTCTCACATATTCTATAGCACATCTTTCTAATCACACAGTTGACGAAAAGGTACAGCAAATATACAGTCCTGTTTTACTGTAATTTTTCTATACTATATATACAATAGTTTGTTGACTATTAAAAAAATACATCTGTTTCAGTAGAGCAAAATGTAGCTGTAAAGGCTCTTCCAACAAGGTATCTCTCATTCATTTCTTAAGATCATGCAAGAATCCTTGATATTTAATTTACTATTATCAAATGAAATAATATATGTAAATCACTTTAAACCTTGAAGTATTATATAAAATAAGCTATTATGTGTGTAACAATAGGAATGATTTTGTTCAGCTGTCTTCTGACTAAAATCAAACAAGACATAAAACAATAAGGCATATGCTTACCTCTGTTCAGTGTAGTCCAAATGGAAGAAGGACCTCTTGAAAGATGGTATGACTACTCCAAATGTTCCTGTTTATAGAAGACATTGTGTTGATGGCTTCAAACCACAAAACACTACAGAGCTTTCTAAATGAGACCAATAATCACTCAAAAAGGTTCTTTTTAATCCACACAGGAAAAAATCAAGTAGATGACGAATATTTATTTTCTAACATTATGATATGTAGGATAATGGACTGTCAGTTACAGACATCTAGATAAATGCTGCTAATGGCCAATAGCTGGGTCCAAAATTGAACAGGAGAAAGAGAGTGGGCTTGATTGGATTGGGAAATTTTTCTTTTTCTTTTTTTTTTTTGGAGGGCAGTTGGGGTTAAGTGACTTGCCCAAGGTCACACTACGAGATTTTTGTGTTAAGTGTCTGAGGTCAGATTTGAACTCAGGTCCTCCTGACTCCAGGGCTGGTGCTCTATTCACTGCGCCACCTAGCCGCCCCTGGGAAATTTTTCAATGTTTTCTTTGACCTCATTCTCTCCTTGGAACAAAAACCCCACATCTTAAGACTATTTTTTTTTTCTGATAATACCATATGACTGCAAATCATGGAATCCTACAATCTCTATAAAGTATCAAAATTGCAGGTCATACAAAGGGCAGAAGAGAAATGCATAGTGTGAATAAATAATCTGTAGGAAATTGTCAGCTACTAGTTACATCATTTTGGATTATAAATTGTCAGAGATAATAAGACTAAAAAGTAAAATGGCTTCATCCTTAAGGTTTAAGAGATGAATAGCTTCTGTGTTATATTAATATCTGTATCATGTCAAGAGATCCAGAAACCTGTGTAGTGCCAATGCAATCAGCCTGGCATTTTGGAGGAAACACTTTTGAAAGATTCCTGGGATGACAAGAAGAGTCATGCAGATTCATAATTTGTAAATGGGTTGTATGGTGTATGCCACATGCATAAGATCAGAAACCCACTGAAGAATTGAAGAAGGATGATATGTAATCCCTAACCAAAAGAAAATAATAATCTAATTAGGTACAGAAAATGAATATGTATATAAAAGTATTGAACATGAAAAAAAATATATTGCTATAAAAGGAAATCTAGAAAGAGGAAATGACTTACTGATTTAGTATCAGTGGTATCCAGAACCCAGAACTTTTGGCTTCCAACCCAAGATTCTTTTTCCATTAGAAAGCTATTATTACTATTTAACTAGAGAAAACTTCATATAAGAACTAGTACTAAAGCTGAGTCTAGAAGAAAGGTGGAATTTGTTTACTATACGAGAAGAGAGGAATGAAGGTCACTTGATCCTGGAGATGGGGCGGTATTGGCTACATAGCCCATTTCCTTCTTTACCCCTCCTTTCTTTTCTAAGATAAAACAGAGTCAATAGTATGGAGGTGAGACTACACATATTTTTGTGGGACATTGAGGAGACAGATATGATTAGAATAGAGGATACATTTTGAAGAGTAATGGAAAGAAAAGATGAACACACCCATTTACACACACACACACACACACACACACACACACACACACACACACATGGTGGGGCAAGATTATAGAGGTCCTTGAAAGCAAAGTTACTGATGGTAGCTGAGATTTTTGAGGTGGAGGGTTGACATGATAAAATTAAAGGAAAAGTTAGTTTTTTTAAAATAATTGTTTTATTTATTTTCTTGTTTACATCATTCATTTCCATGAGATTTTTTTAATTTAGTTTTTATTCCATGAGATTTTGAGTTACAAATTTTCTCCCCGTCTTTCCCCTACCCACAACCCCAAAACATCAATCCCCACTGTAAGTCCCCTCCCCCAATCTGCTCTCTTTTATGTCTTCCTCCAATGCCCCTCTAAGTTTCTGGTAGGGCAGGGTGGGTCTCCCTACCCCAGTGCCTGTATATCTTAATTCCCAGTTGCAAGTAGTTAATAATAATAATATTAATAATTTTATATACACATATATGTGTGTTTTTAACGTTTGATTGTAGAACTTAAAATTCTAGATTCTTTCAGTTCCTCCCTTGTCACCCACGCCCACTGGAAGGACAAGCAATTCAGTACAGGCTGTACATGTGGAATTACATAGGACATCTCCACAGTGGACATATTGTGAGAGTTTGATTATATGTCCCTCCTTCCTGTCCCAACCCCCCTACCCTTGTTCTATTTTCTACCCTGTCCCTGTCCCTTTACTGAAGTTTGTGCTTCCAGCAATCTACCCCTCTCATCCCTATCCCCCCTACTCTCCTGTGTGGCAGGATATCCAGTTTAAAGTTTATGTCATTCCTTCCCTAAGCCAAATTCAATGAGGATAAGTGAAAGTAAAGTTGTAACAGTTATCCCTTGTCTCTTCTATATTAGACGATTAACCCCGTTTTGTCTCTCCCTGTCTGCTCTCATTCTAGTCCTCTCCCACCTCAAAATTTCACCTTTTAAAGTATCATCCCTTCTTATTCAGTTGCTCCTGTACCCTCTATGCACACATATACACACACTCAGATATGTATTCGTACGCATATATACCCTCCTATATAGACATAAATGTAGGTATACATATATATACGTTTGTATTCCCTTCACCTATCCTCATACTACGAAAAGTTTCGTAAGTTATTATTATTATTTTTCCATATTGGCATATAAATAGTTCAACTTTGGTAAGTTCCTTATGATTTCTTTCCCATGTTTACCTTCTCATGCTTCTTGTATTTGAGTGTCAAATTTTCTGTTCAGTTCTGGTTTTTTCAGCAAGAATGCTTGAAAGTCCTCCACCTCACTGAATGACCATATTTTCCCCTGGAACATTATACTCAGTTTTGCTGGGTAGGTGATTCTTGCTTTTTATTCCAGCTCCCTTGATCTCTGGAATATCATATTCCAGGCTCTGCGATCCCTCAGTGTAGAAGCTGCCAGATCCTGGGTTATCCTAATTGTGTTACCACAGTATTCAAATTGCTTTCTCTTGGCAGTCTGTAATATTTTCTCCTTGATCTGGGGATTCTGGAACCTGGCTAT
>JAQQSW010019796.1:0-10978 GCA_028646575.1 Pseudocheirus occidentalis
AAGGAGGGAAAGAAGGATGGAAGGAAGGAGAGAGAGGGGGAAGAAGGGAAAGGATAAAAGGAATGATGGAGGGAAGGATGAAGGAAGGATGAAGGGAGGGACAGAAGGAAGCAAGAAAGGAGAAAGTGAGAGAGGGAAGGAACAAAAGGATGAAAGAAAGAAAGAAAGAAAGAAAGAAAGAAAGAAAGAAAGAAAGAAAGAAAGAAAGAAAGAAAGAAAGAAAGAAAGAAAGAAAGGAAGGAAGGAAAGAAGGAAAGAAGGAAAGAAGGAAAGAATGGGGAGAAAGAGAGGGAGAGGTAAAGCTAGGAAGGACAAGAAGCACAGTCTGAAGTGGGTTTTCTCAGGCTAGCCTTGAAACCCTGACGCTGTGCCCACATGGGCTAAAGTATTGAACTCTCTGTTCTGTCTGTAGGCATGGACCTATCTAAGGCATTCAGTCCTACTGGAACCTACCCCCTGTTTAGGGAGATTAGTTCCCCTTTCTCAGATTCTACAATTCATTAAGTTTCCCACCTCCATGCTCCAGGGGAAAATTGCTTAAGAGTTAATTTATAGCTTTTACCTAGGTCTCCCCAAAGTACAGTAGCAAGTAAAAGAGGTACTCAATATGCAATATTAATCAGATATGGGACAGATAACTTATTTCTACACACACACACACAAGATAAACACAGAACTTCCACAAATTCAGATTAACAGAGTAAGCTAAACAGGATTCCTTAATTTAACTTGTAACAACTGTTACAACCAACTGAGTTAACCTTGTTAGAACACCATCAGCTTGTAGTACTAGTAATTAGGTATTTTATGTTTTACCTTGGCTCTGTACTATCCCTACAATCCTGACAAATGGTCAGGCTTGGGCTAGTCCTCTTCTTCTTGATGACTGACCTCTCCAAGAGTGTTGGAATAGTCACCACCTGGAGAGTACCAGCCTGGAGACCATCAATTAGAAGTTCTGTCCTTTTAATCAACACATCCCCCTGCCCTCTTGCGCTGGTGATGGGTAGGAAAAGGACCAAGAGCCTGCTCAGGATTGACCACACCATCAAAAACACCAATTCTTTCCAGGGCTGGGCCCCACATGACAGGAAGCAGTCAGGAAGTTTGTCATCCCCAAAAGGCACAAGCAATGAATCATCATGTCCTTAGAGCCTCTGGAAGATTCCAGGGGAGTTCCAGGTGCCTGCTCTCTAAAGGCCAATTCAGACTCCTCTAGAATTTACTCTCTATTTGTACCCTCCTTGGAAGTTCAGAAAACATAGCCAAGAGTCAAATTGCATTACATACTCTCATCAACATTATGCATTTATCATGCCAGTTTTTAACCCAATTTCTTCTTCATCCTGTACTGGATACGGAATTTTGGGCTAGGCCAGGGGTAGGGAACCTGTGGCCCCGAGCCCACATGTGGCCCTCTAGGTTCTCAAGTGTGGCCCTCCAACTGAATCCAAACTTCATGGAGCAAATTCTCTTAATAAAAGGATTTGTTCTGTAAAACTTGGACTCAGTCAAAAGGCTGCACCTGAGGACCTAGAAGGCCACATATGGCCTTGAGGCCACAGGTTCCCCACCCCTGGGCTAGAAACTGGGAAACACACAAAGTCTGGATAAAATATTCTCTAGCCTGAATGTGGAATATACACTCTAATAGGAGAGGATAAGACAGATATCATCATGCACAGTATTACACAGTATCTTAGAAAACATTGGTCTGGTTATATCATTCCTCTATTCAGTAAGTTCCAGTAGCTTCCTATTATCATTAGCATAAAATATAAACCCCAACGTTTGGGCATTTGAAGGCCTTCCCAATCTAGTTCTAGCCTACCTTTATGGATTGACTGTACATTTCCCCTTTTCAAGCAAGCTATAGTCTAGCCAAACTGGCTTACTCACCATTCCTCACAAATAATACTCCATTGTTCTGGTCTCCAAGTCTTTGCATTGGTCCTACTCCATGCCTACCAGGTACTCTCTCCTCACCTCTGTCTCTTAGAAGCCCAAGTCTCCTTCAAAGCTGAGCTCAAGCATCAGCTCATTAGCACTCAAGGTGTTAATGATATTATTTCCTTTTTGTGAATTATTTTGTGAATGAGTCTAATAGGATTTTTAGATAAATAGGTTTAATAGGACGAGGCTAATAGGAAGGGTTTTTTTTAACTCTGTTTGCAAAGTTTAATAAATCCTAGAGGAAATGCATATTTGGATATACATATATTATACCTGGATATATAAATAGGTGGCACAACGGATAGAGCACTGGGCCTGGAGTTAGGAAGACCTGAATTCAAATCCAGACTCTGACAGTAGCTCTGTGACCCTGAGTAAATCACTTTACCCTGTCTGCTTCAGTTTCCTCATCTGTAAAATGAGCTGGAGAAGGAAACGGGCAAACCACTCCAGTATCTTTGCCAAGAAAATCCCAAATAACAACACGAAGAATCAGATACAACTGAAATGAATAAGCAACAAAATACAAACAGGTACTTTCTTTATGACATGTGGGGACTCTGAAAAAATAAACCGCTCCATCTCCCAATACTTTGCTTTTCACTGACTGTCCCCCACACTTGGAATGTTCTCCTTCCTCACTTCTACTTTCATTTTTCCTGTCTTACCATCTGCAAAAAGCCTTTCCCAGGTCCCTTTAATACCAGTGCCTTCCCTCTGAGATTACTGGCAATTGATTACTTGCCTGCATATATGTATATGTGTATACATGTACATAAAAACATGTCAATTTTACATGCACATACGTATATGTGCACATGTGTGTATGTGTGTATGATATATGTGTACGTAATATACAGAGTTGTGTGTTGTCTCCCCCATTTGAATTTGCCCTCCCTGAAGACAGGAACTGTTTCTGCCTTTCTTTCGTAGCCCCAGCATTGAGCTGAATGCCAGGTACGTAGTAAACACTTAAATGCTTATTGACTTGAGTCTAAAGTGGGAGCTCGCACATGGGAGATGGGTGCTTTCTGGGCCGTGGGACAAACGCACATATCATGTACGTCATGTCATGTCAAAGTTCAAAATCCAGTAAGAGAAAAGTACCTCATGTTAAATTTTGTGAAGGATAATCAAAGTGCTTTCTGGAAGCCCTAATAATTGCTTAGCCATGAGTGGCACTTTGCTGAGGGATTACATTGTCACAAATTACTGTTGGCTCTTCCAAAACTAAGTATTAGTTCAGCCTCCCTGGCTAATGTAGACATCTTCTGGTTAATGAACCAAGATCTGAACTTTAGCCATAGCCCATGTTCAAGATTAAAAAAAAAAATCCTAGTTAATTTATTCAAGTCCAGTAGGGCACAACTAATTCCTTCTCTTGTGTGTGTGAAAGGTCAAAAAAAAAACCCCAACAACAAAAACACAAACCCTGGACCAGAATCAGGAGACTCAGGTTCTAGCCCCACTTCTCCCAATGCCTACCTGTGTGACCTTGTGTGCAAGAACCTCTCAGGGCCTCAGTTTCCATATCTTTAAAATGGGAAAATTAGACTAGATTATCTGTTAAACCCCCTCCAGCTTTACCACTCTCTGTTCCATATTCCAAGGATCTTTTTCCAGGACTGACAGTTTATGTTCTATTTTCCGATAGCCTTTCCATCTCTGACACTCTGTTTTGTGTTCTAAGATCCCTTTCAGCTTTGACATTCTCTGTTCTAAGGTCATTCTTGTTTTCATATTCTCTTTTTCTCTATTATTTTCTCACTCTCTCAACCATCTCCCAGATTCTCTGAGGCCTTCAGATTTTTATGCCATTGACTCTGGGGAGTCATTCAGTTACCACTGAAAACATGTTCCTGACTACTTAGTAAGCAAGCTGAGTCTCCATCCTGATTCTCAGTGAGTACAAATTTGGGCTGTGGAAAGTCACAGAGATGCCAGGGAATAAGCAGCTTAATCCCTCTTGTCCCCAGACATGTAATGGGACCCCAATACTGCTCCCTGTGAGAATCTTTCCAGCTTTGGGGTCAAACCTCTCTTGGTGTTGCCCCAGAGCCCCTATTCCCTGAATCTCCTTTCTCATAGACAAGTCCGAATTTATACTATGACCTCAGATCACAGTGAGAAGGACAATTTACTTAAAATAGAATGCAAATACTAGGAAATTACATTGAAATAACCCCTCCCAAAGCATAACCACATCTTCCCACACATATCTGCCAGGGAATCTCTGGTCTAAAGACATCACAGCAGGCTAAAGGCACTCACAGCCAGGTGTCAGCACAGAAACTGGGGAGCTTTGTAGGAAACTTCCTTGTATCCTCTGGGCACATCAACCAGGAAGATGGCTGCTCTTCATTTCCATTGGGCACTTCTTGTCCTGGCTCAAAACTTCCTCCTTAGTGCAGGAAACCCTTAGCCCCCTCCAGCAGCTTCCCAGTAGAACCCTCTGGCTCAGAGAGTGAAGACAGTCTCAGAAGGCTGCCAGAAGGCAACTGTGTCACAATGAATTCTAGTCTGGTGCAGGGAGAGGGAGAAGAGGAGCAATAGGGACAATTCCTTGATAGGATGGGGTGCAGCTCAAAGGACAACCCTGATGCAATAGCCATTTGCCTGTCTTCCCACTTCCATCTTCTCTTCCTGCTCAGTTCTGACTCGGAGCTTCCCTCCTTCATATTCTCTTGGATAATCCTGTGCTGTGGGCACTGAACGTATGCCAGAAGTAGACACTAATGGCGGCTGCTGGCAAGCATAGCCAAGTCTGCTTGGATATGCCTCCTGTATATACAGGAATTACCAGATCTTAGAAGACTTCCTCCAGCTGTCTTAATGCGACCTAATGATTCCATAGATTATAGAATGATAAAATTTACATGATGCTAGGGAAATCTATTTTTACCAGACCCAGTCAATAGTGACCTAGAACCAGAAGGGACTTTAGGGATCTGCTAATGACTTAGATGGGTTCTGTATTCTATTTTGATAAATATCTTTCAATATAATTGGTTTCCTTTGCAATCTTATGTATTTCATTTTATTCATTCAAAAACATTCTGAGAAGGGGGGTCTTAATCTTACCCACATGGCAAAGGGATCCATGAGACAAAAGAGGTTAAGAATCCCTGATGCTAGAGGTGGCTAGGTTGCCCAGTGAATAGAGCACCAGCCCTGGAGTCAGGAGGGCCTGAGTTCAAATCGGATCCCAGACACTTAACACTTACTAGCCATATGACCTTGGGCAAGTCACTTAACCCCAATTGCTCTGCCTTCCTCCCTCCAAAAAAAAGAAAAAAAAAGAATCCCTGATTCTAGATCAATCCTCTCATTTAATAGATTTGGAAATTGATGAGGCCTTAAGAAGGGAAATACTTTGTTAAAGGTCACACAGATAGTAAATGGCAGCCCCAGGATTCAGACCCAAGTCCTTTGACTTTGGATGTGATGTTTCTTCCACTGAATCAAGCCTTTCCCCAGTTTCCTGTGAGTTTACTTATGTAGTACAGAGCTGTTTTAAAATTGCTCTTCCGTGGATCCCTGAGGTTCCACAAAAGTCCAGAGGATTCTACAAAAGTAAAAGATCTAACCTACCATTTTATTCTCTATATTGGTTACTTGCCAGTTGTGCATGTGAACAATAGGGAGGATCTTTAGAGATTAATATTGAAATTTATCAAATGATAAAAAAGTCAGCTCCTTACTGGACTGTGCTCAATAATATATGATGCCCATGTGAAAGCATCTTGGAAAAATGCATGTAATATCATCAGTCTTTTATATCCAAAGAATTGGTTTATTTAATGATAAATATAATTTTGTACCAACAAACTTTATCAATCAGTAAAGTTGCTGAATTCAAGAAGTTTTTTAAATGTTGAAAAAAATATTCAATGAGAAAACATTCGTCTACAAACGGTTTGAGTACTATGTCTGAGATCTAGAAGAAACATAAATATGTCAATAGATATCTTCAATTAGGGTTTATTTAGGGCGATCTTGACATCTGCCAAATTACATTGACATTTGCGAATTTTAAAAAAATTTTTAATCATTCCATGGTTCTGGGAAAATTGCAATAGCAATTATAAACACAATGCAATCCATTTTAAGGCAAGGCTCAGGTTTTTTTTAATGAAAATTTATCATAGAATCACTAATAACAGATTTGGAAGGAACTTCAAAAACTTTCTTGTCTAACCCTTACCTAAACAAAATCCCCCTTAGAATATACCCTTCAGTGAGAAGATTCTTCTACTTCCTGAGACAATCCATTTCACTTCTGAATAATTCTCATTGTTAGGAAGTTTTCCCTTCCATTAAACTTAAATCTACTTCTCTGTAATTTCTACCTAGATCTCTTATCTGCAACCAAGCAGAACAAGTCTAATTCCCGTTCCATATATAATTTTTCTTTCAAATACTTGAAGAAAACTATCCTGTGTCTTCTAATTCTTCTCTTCTTAAGGCAGATTCATTTAGCTGGACATTGACTAGAGCTTTCTGTCAAAAGGACAATAAACTCAAAGTATCTTGACTCATTATACTAAATCATTTATCCTTCAAAAGTTGGAGGAAGAAATCAGGAAAATTTTTGTTCAGGATCAGATTCTTTTTTTTTAAATAGCATTTTATTTTTTTCCATTTACATGTAAAGACAATTTTTAACATTCATTTAAAAACAATTTCTCCCTTCCACCCCTTTTCCCTCCCCAAACTGGTAATTTGATATAGATTATATATGTGCAATCATGTAAAACATATTTCCATATTAGTCATGTTACAAAAGAAGAAACAGACCAAAAGCAAAAAAACTAAACATAAAAAAATAAAGACAGTGGAAAGAGTATGCTTTGATATGTATTCAGACTCTATCAGTTCTTTCTCTGGATGTAGATAGCATTTTCCAGAGGATCAGATTCTTGCCAACAAAAGAGAATCAGTAATTTGAGGTGGAAATGATGGGATATGTTGGGGAAAGTAACCATTACATTTTAGAATGCGCATTTTATTATAAATAAGCATCTTATTTTAACTCTGTGCTTCCCCAATGTGGCAGAGTTTACCACTCACAGAAAGGGTTAGAAAAGTATTTATAATTTAACAAATGAATCCAACATAAAAAGGAGAGAAAGAAGAGAAAAGAAAATTCAGACATAATCAGATATGTATATTAGATTTGGGGAGAGCTGATTTCAAATGGTTCAGAAATAGGAAGAGACAGAATTCCAGGAACCAAACCTTTGCATAGTAAGTCAGTCCAGGAAAGATAGAAAGCACTAGAAACTGAAATTCCAAAACACAAAGAGAAATGTCAATGAATGAGAAAGAGGAGAATCGTCTTGGAGACTCGTGGAAAAAAAGAGATTCACTTTCCAACTTAGGGGAGTATGGAAAAGATAGAAAGACTGGTAATTAAGGATAAGTACAATCACATAGCATGACATTGTAAGATTTATACCTGTAGAGCTGCCTAGCATATATATGTACATATATACATACACACAGAGATGTACATATGCACAAAGTATCCCAAGTCTTAGGATAGTTTTAAACTACTAAAGCTTTTGGGACATCATATATTGATATGTGTGTATGTGTACATACATATACATGGGTGTGTACATGCATGTATGTGTGTTAGACAAGGTCAAGGCCCACCGAGGGTAGGCAGCCTCTCCTCCAAGAGACTTATCAGGCTAGACATGTCTATCTGCCAGTCCTCTCAGAATGGGATGATTAGAGATTCAGAAGGAAAGCTTCTTCCTTCATCACTCTTAATTGGGGAGGACTAGCTTACACTCACTAGTTTAGCCCTTTCCCACAGAATGCCATCACATATGCACACACATACACACACACACACATCATAAATTGCAAACAGCAAGTAAATTCATTTATACAAGCAAAACAGAAAACATATCAGGGTTCTGTGGATAAGAACATACGAGAATAAATGAGTTTTTCAGTTGGGAATGAGACAAGATCTCGGTTTAAACCAGAAGAGAGAATGATCTCACTCAGAGGAGATACACTCTCAGCAGTATCTAGAATTGTAAACCCAGGAGGTCAAGGAATATGATTGGGCTGGCTCCTGCTTATATCCATGGCTCTTAGGGCTCCAGTCTACTATTTAAGTCTTTCTCTGTCTCTCTGTCTGTGTGTGTGTCTCTGTCTTTCTCTGTCTCTGTCTCTCTGTGTGTGTGTGTGTGTGTGTGTGTGTGTCTCTCTCTCTCTGTGTCTCTCTGTCTGTCTCTCTCTGTCTCTCTGTCTCTCTTTCTCTCTCCCCTTGCCCTCTTCCCTCTTCCTCCCTCCCCCCCTTTCTCTCTCCATATATCTCCAGAGTTTCTCCCTAAAGTGTCTGTAACTCACTGAAGTAAATGCCTTACACAGATACACATCATCATGCTCAGAATTCTTTCAGACAATCAGAAATCACATCTCCCTCCTATTACACAACAAATAGCACAGGGCTATTCTGCCCTCCCCCCCAAAAAAAACTGTTCTGGCCTTGGACAGAAGGCAGATTATAGGGCTACTATAAGAATAGCTTAAGGGGTAATAAAGCTTGGAATGACCTGAGACTATCAAGGAATGCTTAAGACAACCAAATGTTTTGTGGTTTTATTTGGGGCTTCGGGAAAAAAGAAGAATTGAAGAAAGGACAGAAACAATGTTTGGGTTGGATGAGACAATGATAACAGGGAAAAAAAGGCAAAAGTAACTGTTTGTTTTTGGTTTTATTTGCCACTAAAAATTTTTGTACTGGATAGAAAAAAGCAGAAATGATTAATATGGATTTAAAACCCAAACTAACTAGGGAGACAGTAAGAAAGCATCTCTCTGCCCTTAGTGAATTCAAGTCACCAAGCCCAGACAAAAAACATATTCTGAGTCTAAGGGGAATTGGCAAATATGATTTCTGAGCAACAGTGAGTGATATTTGAAAGCTCAAGGAGAAGTTCTCTTTGCCATGATGACTACCTGAGGGGGAGACAGGCTGCCCAGCTCTTACTCAAGCAGATCCCTGAAGTTCATACCAGACTTATTATTGACTAATTAAATATGAAAAGCTACAATAAGTTACATCTCTGTCTTCATCACAGAACTGTGCAGAAAGAGAGCTAGAAGTCTGTAGAAAACAGGAATAAAAGCCCCTTAAGTAAATCAAACTTAAGAACAACCAGAGACAGGAAACATAGCCTTCAGGACCCCATGTGGAGAGACAACAAAAGCAGAGAGCTGGCTCAAAAAAGCCCAGGAATAGCCAGAAAGCCCCAGGATGGGAAGGCTAGGAGGCCTGGGAAAAGACAACAGGCAACAACAACCAATGACCAGCGACCAGCGACCAGCGACCAGCTATGATAACCAGTGCTCAGACCTGGACAACCTACACCTAAGGGCTCTGAGGTCTCTGTCACTCTGTCCTGAGACACTGAGGAAGTCCTTGAAGATCCCGTGCTCCAAATCCCCAAAATCCAGTGAGGGGGGGGGGGCTAACCCTAATGGTGGAAGTCCACACAAGAACCCTGAGGAACCAGGGCAGGACCAAGAAGGGCAATCTACCCCACCAAAAAAGCACAGCAGGGGATGGAATCTGGCTTTGCTCTGAAGCTCCAATTCAGAAATTAAAGCTGGAGAGATGAGCAAATCTGAGAAAACACCATACAGTAGCTTTGAAACAACTGCAAATAGAAACTCAAAAGGAAAAAATGGATTTTCCACAAAAACTATATGAAGACCTAGAAAAAATGAAGTCAGAGATTTTTTTAAATGAAATAAAAGTACTAAAGGAAAGAACCAGAGAGGAAGCCACTTAGAAGAGGAAATAGTAAACTTTACTCACATAATGAATTCCCTGAAATCTATAATATCCCAAACAGATATTTCATATCCATGAAATAGCAAGAAATATTAGAATAAAATAAAAATATGAAAAATAGAAGAAAATGTAAAGTATCTGATATCACAAACAACTGATATGGAAAATACATCAAGGAGAAAGCATTTAAGAATCACTTAACACCCTAAAAACCATGGGGGGAAACCTGAATACTATATTTCAATAAATCATAAGTGAAAATTTTCCAGCTCTACTTGAACTGGAGGACAAAGTAAAAACAGAAAGAACACACCAATTGCCTCCTGAAAGGAATCCCTAAATGAAAAGCCCCAGAAATGTCATAGCCAAAATCCAGAACTCCCACATAAAAAAAAAGTACTGCAAGCATCAAGAAAGAAACTGTATAAATGCCAATGAATTCACACTCAAGATCACACCAAACTTTCTAAAAACAAGAGATCTTGGAATATAATATTCCCAAAGGCAAAAGATGTATATATATATATATATATATATATATATATATGAATAGGCTCCCAATCAAAAATAACTTACCCTAGAAAGTTGAGTAAAATTGAGGGGAGTGTGGGAGACGGAGGGAATAGACCTTTAATGGAATCTAGAAGACTCTAAAGTATTTTTAATGAAAAGACCAGAGCTGAATAGAAACTTTGAAATACAAACACAGGAGTCCAAGAAACAAATTCATTTGAGCAATTGAAAACAACTATAGGGTAATGTAGTGCTAACATTCTAATGGGCGAAAAAAGTGTCCCTTCAGTCAGAACTTTAATACCTTCTAAGGGTATTGAGGGAGTTTAATAAGACAAGCAGAAAGAATATGGTAGGAGGGGACTGGTTCTGTCCTGAGGGTTTTAAAAGAAGAAATAGATGGATAATTTTGAAAGTACCATGTAGAATGTATTATGTATATTTTAAAAAGTAAACACTAAGAAATGGAAATTTATGGTTTCATATATAATATTTTTGTATTCTATAGTGTATACAGAATTGCTTCTCTTTTGGGAGGTTTAACTTCATAATTCAAATTTTTGTTGAAAAGATTGTGAAAGATAGGAGATGTGCCTCAGAATAAGAGAAAATATCGTCCTGATTTTCAAGAAAGAGGAGGAGGAGAAAAAGAAGAAGAAAAGTGAAGTTTGCAAACTGTAGGTCAATATTTCA
>JAQQSW010019797.1:0-10978 GCA_028646575.1 Pseudocheirus occidentalis
TTATAACTCAAAATCTTGTAGAAACGAATGTTGCAAACTAAAAATAATACATAAATTGGAAAAAATGAAAAGGGTGAATTCACTACCAATGAAAAGGAAACTAAAGCAACTATTTGGAACTATTTTGTCCAATTAAATGCCAATGAATTTGACAACTTAAGTGAAAGGGATGAATATTTACAAAAATTTAAATACCCAGCTTAACAGAAGAAGAAATAGAAATAATCTTATCTTAGAAAAAGAAATTGAACAAGCCATCTATGAACTCCCTAAGAAAAAATCCCAAGGGCCAGATGGATTTGCAAGTTAATTCTATCAACATTTAACAAACATTTAATTCCAATACTATATACACTATTGGGAAAAATAGAACAAGAAAAAAAATAGAAAAAGAAAAGGAGTCCTTATCAAATTCCTTTTACAACACAAAAGCAATAGAATGTCCATAGGGTTATTTATCATGACCAAAGAATTCTCCACCTGTTGGCCAACTTCTAACTGTAGAGCCTCCTGTTGAGCCTCTCGTATTTGGGTTGGCCACTAGACAATAGGCTTATTCTGTTGCCTGGACAATACCTGAAACCTTTTGAATGTAGTAGTAGTAGTAGTAGTAGTTTGAGATCTGGTACAGGTAGGCCCCCTTCCTTCCTATTTTTTGCTATTATTTATTTTGACATCCTCAGACTTTTTGTTCTATTGAAAGCTTCCCTAATCCCTTTTATTGTTAGTGTTTTGCCTCTCAAATTACTTGTAACTACTTTAAATTTATTCTGTACATACATATCTGCATGGTTGTGTAACTGTGGCACTCTATTATCTGTCTATCTATCTTCCTGTCTTCCCCATTAGACAATAAATTCCTTGCAAGCAGGGATTGTTTCATTCTTTGTACTCACATCTTCAAAGCCTTCTACATTGCCTGTCAAAGTCAGTGCTTAATAAATGCTTGTTGAATGATTGGTGACTTATTAATTCACATTAGATTAATTCAATAAAATTCAGAATTTTAGAGTTGAAAATTACTTCAAAGTCTATCTAGTTCAACCTGAATAAGTATCTTCTCTGTCCTCTGCCTGACAAATAGTCATCCAACTTTTGCTTGAAGACTTCCATTGGGTGAGTTCCCCACTACTTTCTGAGGCAGCTGATTCTACTACTGGATAGCTCTTATTGTTGGGACATTTTTCCTTACATGAAATCTAATTTTGCCTCTTTCCAACTTCAGTGTATTATTCCAATTTTGCCCTCTGTGACCAAATAGAGCAAATATAATCTCTAACAATATAGCCTTTCAACTACTTAAAGGCAGTGATAATGTCATCCTCTCTCCTGATCCCCAACAATTCACCTCTTCTCCAGGCAAAACATGAAGAGTACTTTCAACTGGTCCTCATGGGTCATGAATTTGAGGACACTCACTACCCTGTTTGGCCTCCTTGACACTCCCCAGTGTATTGACATCCTTCCTAAAATGTGGTACCCAGAACTAAATCCATTACTATGTGTGTGGTCTGACCAAAGCAGAGTATTCTTGGATGCTCTGCCTCTCTTAATGTAGTCTGAGGCTGCATTAGCTTTTTTGGCTACCATACCCTGTTATTGACTTATTGAATTTGTACTCCATGTTCACCCAAAACAGTTTTATTTCTCTTCTGAAGGTGGGGGAGTGTCTTTCAGTCAGTACCAGATGCTTTATCCTTATTGGGACCCCTAAATGAAACCAGATCTTCTCTCTGAGAGGGGAAATCTGATTTTCTTTTTTCCTTTTCTCTGTTGGCTTGAGGTTGGCCTTTGCAAGCACCAAGACCACCACTAAGCCAAGAGAATTATATCAAATCAGGCATATTTCTTAAATTGTACAATGAATTTGTTGGTGAGTAATCCCTGGACCCATGAACTAAGATAATCGTGGAGAGTCATGATAGAATATTAATTTACACATTAAGAACTAGACTTTGATGAGACTATGATAATTACAAGGCATTGGGGAAGAAACTCAAGGGTACCATGCTTGAACCTTATCAAATAACTAGAAAACTATGTAGAATTGGAACTTTGGACACATTCCACACAGCACCCTAACAAACACTTATGTAACACTTGTGATGAGCCAGGCACTATTCTAAGTGCATTAAAACTTATCTCATTTGATCCTTACAAAAACCCTAGGTGATAGGTGCTATTATTATCCCCATTTTATTGATGAGGAAACTGAAACAAACAGAAGTTAAGTCACTTGTCCAGGGTCACACAGTCAGACAGTGTCTGAAGTCACTTTGAATTCAGATCTTCCTAACTTCAGGCCCAATGCTCTGTGCCCTATGGTGCCACCTAGCCACCCTTCAGAGTAAGTATGAATTAGTTTTCTAAGAAAGCATTCATTTTCTGCCTCAGTTTCTCTTCTTGCCAAATGGGGCTAATGTTGTCAACCATCTTATGGAGTTTTGAGGGTTTGTGAGTTTTTAATAGTGCTGAGAGAATTTCAGGTACAAAATGAATCTTTTATTTCAGAAGGTGTGGTTATTTATAGAGGAAGCTCTTTTCCACATTACAGAAATTTGAAAAGTATAAGGGGTTTAATCTAAACTGATTTGTGAATAAATCACTTATTAAAGATTGAGAGTGTAGGGAGTACAGGTCAAGTGCTTCACTTACACAATGGAGCTAATGACTTTAATTAACATTAAGTGATCTTGTATGATATTTTTTACACACAGGAAGATAAAACTATGATGGAGGGTCTCACAATCTAATTAGGACAGATGGATGAGTGAGATGAGAAAACTCATTAGTCTGTGAAACTTCCACCATAAAACAGCCTCAATTGGATTTAAATGAGATAATTGGATTTGAAAAATTAAAAGCTGCCAAAATTAACTTGTTCTGGGGTTTTGTAATCAATTTGAAAGTTGGAACTGGTTCCCTAAGGGTCTATAAACAATTTGCCAGGGACCAAGCAGTTAGTTGAAGGTATGGGGGCTAGTCCCTGGTTTTAGGCTTGATGCTATGTGGTCACTGAATCCAGCGTTGGCTGTCTTTGGATTTTATGGGGGTTTATGAGAGATAAACTTTGTAAGGCCTGTATTTCCTAAAGGAGAAAAGAAATGAATAAAAATTTCCATTTGGGCAGTTTGGGAGGGGGAGCAAGAGAGAAGAGTGAGGAGTGAAAGCCAGCACCTTTCTAGGTTCCAAAGTACCAAATCATCTATTGAATTAGAATAGGCTACTGTTTTCCTTCCTATCACCTGCCATTAGAAAGCTAATAGTAGATTCTATTATCCCTCTGTCCTGCCTTAGATTTATTTTTGAAATAAGGCAGACAAAACACCAAGACCTGAAGAAACTTAAAGGTGCTTGTGTGGACTAGTGTTTTGTTTTTTTTAATTCACAATGAATGCTAAAGAGCTCTGGTGGAAAAGAGGCAGCTGTGGGGTAGGAACAAGCATGCTTTCTTTGGATTTGGAGGCTAACCTGCTCTGTCACTTGCCAGGTAGGACTATGAATAAATCATTTTATCTCTAGGGGCCTCAAGTTTCCCATTCTTGATAAGTCCTATCCACCTCACAGGGTTGCTGGGGATTAAATGAGATCATGTGAATAAAGCATCATGTAAATATAAGTTATTATTTTTTTCTCTTTATTTTTTTAAATTCTGAACTCAACAAACACCAAATGAATTGAGCATTTCTCTGTACCATGTGGAATAGAGAAGACTGCACACAAATCATTTGCTTTTCTTTTAACATGTATAAATAATTCAACATGTAACTTTCAAAGTTGTCCTGATCGCCTGTGATTCCTTATGGCATTCCCTCTGTTCTCTTCTCCTTTGGTGAGGAAGAAGTTGCAATCCTTTGCCTAGATGCTTTCCTTCCCATTTCTCTCCTCACCCCGCCCCCTAAAGAAAGAAAAACAAAACCCTTATAACAGATATACATAGTCAAGCCAAACAAATTCCTATTAAGGCCATGTCCAAGAAGGCATGTCTCATTCTGCCTCTTAAATCTAGGATTCACTTATCAGGAGGTGGGTAGCATGCTTCTTCAATGGTTCTCTGGAATTGTTGTTGACCTTTGCTTAGATCAAGTTCTCAAGTCTTTCAAAGTCTTGGTTTGCCTTTATAATATCAATATTGTATCATTTGTTCTGCTTCTGCTCAATATACTCTGCATCAATTCATACAAGTCATCCCACATTTCTCCAAAACCATGCTATTCATTCTTTCTCATGGCACAATAATATTCTATTACATCCATACAACATAATTAGTGCCACTATTATTGTTTTTAAAAATTGCAGAGTTCAGACTTCCAGAAGCATTGATAATGAAAAAAAAACCACTAACTGACCCTAGGAAAAATTGTACCAGTGATCATTCTCAAGGTTCTTTTATACCTCTTTAGAGCAATCCTACTTTACTTTCCCTGCAGGAAGGGGGTGTGATTGGCACCTGTTCTCTTTGGAAATTCTTTAGCCTTTCACAGTTTACTCATGAAATTTGATATAGTGAAAATGGTTCTAGATTTGGATTCAGAGGACTTGGGTTCAAATCCCCTTCTCCACCACTTACTACCCACACGGCATTGGGCAGGTCACTTAAATGTCTCTGACCTTCAGTTTTCTCAACTGTATAATGAGAGGTTGAACTAGATGATGCCTAAGGTTCTTTCTAGCTCTTAGCCTTTGGGAATCTCCTCTCTTGAGGGCTAGGCTAGAATGAGGCTAGCTGACCTGATAAAATGGTGTGCTAAGATGTTAAAAAGTAACAATGGCTAAAAGTTAGCTAGCCTAACTCCCTGCAGATCTATCCCAGACACCTCTGGAAGTCAGTCTTATTAGGTTTTTTGCTTGTTTATTTTCATGCTTTATTAAAAGTATAACAGGGGATTGAAGACAAGTGTTTGTAAACACGTCTATGAAGAATTACATCTGAGGACAAATCAGAACTTCATTCATCTACTGAAATACAAATCCTTTATGGACAAATGCTTGTGACATAAAATTTGAGCAAGGAAATAGGATTTCATTCCCTTCCCTCTATACATTTTTGTACATACCATGTATTGTTTCCGCTACTATGCTTATTCCACACTAATCTGAGCCCTGCCTTTGTCCCAAACTCTTCTACCCCCTTACATAAGAAATGGAAACATTTCCTTGAAGTCTGATGTCCTTCATGTAATCTGCTTTATTTGACATAAGGCATTTGGGACAGTCATTTTTAATGAATTCCTGCCTTTTAGAAGTCAAGCAACCATTTATTCTTTTGGGGGGATTGGGAGGGGGTAAGGCAAGGCAACTGGTGTTAAGTGACTTGCCCAAGGCCACACAGTTAGTAAGTGTGTCAAGTATCTGAGGTCACATTTGAACTCAGGTCCTTCTGACTTCAAGGTGGGTACTCTCTTCACTACACCAACCTAGCTGCCCCCACAACCATTTATTCTTAAACTCACTTTTGCAATAATGTCCTAAAATATCAAACTCCTCCTTCCCTAATGGGAACTTTAAGCAGTCAGCAATTTTTTAGATTTTTAATGTCCAAGGATTAGTCCCTTTGAACCCACATTCAAGTATACATACTTGAATAACATCCTCAATTGCTGTATAATATGCTTAAAGACCCTCAGTGACTCATGATTGCCTACTGGCTAAATTCAAGACTCATCACTCCCTGATCCTAACCTAACTTTCTAATCTTATTTCCTACTACTCCCCCAAACAAATTTTCTGCTATTCAGTGAGCTCACTCTGCTGCCATGTTTTTGCTCCCTCTTGTTCCTTCCCTCTTCTCGCCTTATAGTAAGGCTTAGGAAAGAAGGTGTCTCTGTCTTCAAGTTTTTGAAACATTTATGGGGAAGCTAGGTGGTGCTGGGAATAGAACACTGGCCCTAGAGTCAAGAGGACCTGAGTTCAAATCTGGTCTCACTTAACACAAGAACTAGCCAGAACTAGCTGTGTGACCTTGGGCAAGTCACTTAACCCCAACTGCCCTCCAAAAAGCAAGAAAAAAAGCATTTGAAACAGTTATAGGATCATAGCTCTGGATCAGAAAGAATCTTACAGGTCATCTAGTCTAAATCCCTCATTTTGCAACTGAGGACTATAAAGCGCAGAGATGTTAAGCAATTTGCCCAAAGTCACACAGAGAATGAGCTAAGATTTTAATCCAGTTCTGCTGACTTGAAATCTAGTGATTTCCCCCTCCCCCCCCACTGTACTCTGCTGGTCATCATAGGCAAGATATTCATTCTGCTTGACTTTAAATACCAGAAGTGGAAAAGAGACAGATTTTGGCTCAGCATAAGGAAGACGATACTGGCCAATGACACCCCAGTCCTAGGAGCCTGTCCAAATGTTGGAATCTGGTAAACCTTCCCCTCGAAGTTTGTCCTTATAAGGAATGAAGAGGCCTGACTCTCCACTTCAGAGAAGAACAAAACAATCTTAAAGGGACAGCTCAAATTCTATCTTGAGTATCTATAATTGCTATGAGTCACCAGATGAGGAAAGTGCTAGGGAGAGCTACTGTCCCCACCAGGGTCAATATGAAATCATGAGTATGTGGTCTTGTTGTTGCTTCTCTCTTGTGTTTATTCTTTCCACCTCTTATAGAAAGGTATATTGGATGTGACTTCAAAATGTAGGGAAGGAGCCACCAGAGGTCCAGGAATTGCAGTCCATGCCAGAGTTTCCAACCACAGAGTCAAGTGAGCTAGCAAGGCCATGAGAAGTGGCCTGACCAATCCCAGAAGCAGGCTCACTGAGACCATTCCCTGATGCAGGAAGGGATCAGCTCCATCCATTAGCCATATCTGATTTGGAAATGAACTTGAACTTTGAGCCCTGGGGACTGGGATCCCTGAGAAGAGAGTGCACCCCATCTCATTCCTCCCCCCCCCTTTTGTACTTTTGTTCTTGCTATGTATCTTCTTGGTAAATACCTAGTTTATGAAATTCAACTGATATTAAGTTGGTGAAAAGATACCAGGGTGCTAATCAATAGTGTCAATGATATTGATGAGAGATTAACTGACAGAATGATACTGAAAAGATAACTGGTAATTGATACTGGGTATGGGACAGCTAGGTGGTACGTGAATAGAGTACTCGGTCTGGAATCAGGAAAATTCATCTTTCTGAGTTCAAATCTTGGCTCAGACACTAGCTATGTGACCCTGGGCAAAGTCACTTAACCCTGTTTGCCTCAGTGTCCTCATTTATAAAATGAGCTGAAGAAGGAAATGGTCAACCACTCCAGTATCTTTGCCAAGGAAACCCCAAATGGGGTCACAAAAAGTCAGACATGACTGAAAAAGACCAAACAACAAAACTTATATTGTAGGACAACAGAATGTGACCTCTAGTTAATAGCATTAGAGAAAACCTTCACAACTTTTCAGGGGGTACCCCTAGAATCCAGAGAGGGAATTAGCCCTGCCCTAAAAGACAAAATTCATCAGTTACGGTGGGAGTTGAGATAAAGACCTCTCGGAGTTTATAAAGACTACATAAGGAAAAATTTCCAAACAATTATAATAGTCTAACACTACAATAAATTGTCCTGGGAGACAGTGCGCTCTCAACTCCTTCAGCTAATCTTCAAGGGAAACCTGGACCACCAATTGTCAACCATGTTATTGATCATGCTTCAGGTAGGGGTTGGGCTAGATGACATCTAAGGTCCCTTCAAATCGTAATATTCTTAGGTCAACTTCCTAAATGAAGCCTCTATGAACATGCTAACACAGTAATTTCTCCCTTCTCTGAAATTTTATAATCTCTGCCATTCTTTTTTTTTTTTTGGAGGACAGTTGGGGTTAAGTGACTTGCCCAAGGTCACACGGCTAGTTTTTTGTGTTAAGTGTCTGAGGCCGGATTTGAACTCAGGTACTCCTGACTCCAGGGCCGGTGTTCTATTCACTGTGCCACCTACCCACCCCAATCTCTGCCATTCTTTTAGCACTTAATCATAAGCAGTTGTGCATTGTTACTTACCTTTCATGTGCATTTATCTTGTCTCCCCACATACATCATAAACTCCCAAAGGTAGGGATTTAGTCTTAAACTCTGTAGAGTCCCACAGAACCTAGCATAATTCTTACACAGAGAAAGTATTCAATAAATATACCAGATGAATTTGTTTAATTTGATGAATAGAGTACATTTGCATTTTAACAAGGCCCTTAATGTCTCAGTAGCCATAATAATAGATTGGTTTTTTGTAGCTTTTAAGTCAATCCAAAGTTAAGAAGTAATGAAAATTTAAAGCCCTGGGCAGCGAGGTGGTAGAGCTACATTTGGGCAGATATCCCTCAGGATATCCATTTTCATTTGTATCTATTTTGCATACTTATAGGATCAGTCCTGGCTGACTCTCCAAAGAATCACAGAATTTTAGAGTCAGAGTTGGAAGGGACCCGAGCAGTCATTTAATCCAATCTAAAAAGAAATCCCTACTACAATCACATCCAACAAGCTTGTACTTGAAGACTTCAAAGGAAGATAATCTAGTAGGCAGCTCATTTCATTTTGGGTAGAATTATTAGAAACTGAGAAGTTTTTCTGATATCAAGCTAAATCTGGCTTTTAAAAAAGTATTATTTAACTTCCACTCATTATTCCTGATGCTTCCTTCTGAGACCAAAAAACCCAAACCTACCCTTTCTTTCATATGACAACCCTTCAAATACTTGACATTTTTCCCCATGCAAAATCTTTTCTCTAGACATCCTCACTTCCTTCAAATGATCCTCAAAGGACATAAACTCTAGGCTCTTTTCCATCCTGGTTGCCCACCTCTAGATATTCCCCAACTTAGTACATTCCTGTTTAAACTCTGGTACCCAGAACTGAAACTAATATTCTAGATATGGTCTTACTAACTAGATTACAGAGTAGCAATCAGTTCTTTAGTACTTATTTATTATTTATTTCAGGAAACTGTTCCTACTTTAATATTTGTTGTTCAGTTGTATCTGACTTTTCTGACTTATCTTTTGGGGATTTGCATATAAGTCTGCTACCTCATATTAAGTTTACAATCCACTAAACCCCATACTTTTTTTTTCTTCAAAGTGCTATTGAATTATCCTTTCCTTCTCCTGTACTTGTGAAGTTGATTTTTTGAGTCCAGGTAATTAATTTCTCATATCACCCCAGAAACCTGTTCATCCCAGAAGATCTCTCCAACCCTGAAATTTGCATCTCAGAAGTGTCATTTACATAAGGGTATGCTGGTAAATGTTTAACAATCCCCTCTCAAAAAAAAAGTACAAAAAGCACACTTTTAAATTTGATCTGAATTATTAACATTCTCCATCACTTTTTAAGCCTAGACAATTAATAAAACAGTAAATCAAGCCCTGATTTGGAGCATTTGACAATTTCTGAGGTGTAAAACACCCACAATGAAAATTTAACAATTGACTCTCAACTGTTGAGAGCTGACTCCAGTACACTCCTGCCTCTACCCCTGAAGCATCTTCCTCAGATTGGATAGTTCTTCTAAGGACCTCCATTTAAGAAGGGTAGGACCTCCTTAGACAGTCTGATAAGCCATATGTTTTATTTCTTACCAGGCTATATTCTGTTCTTCTCAACCATATCCCTGGGCCTGATTCTTTCATCCCACTCTCTACACTTCCTTAAGTCTTTTCTGGTTGGAATGTAAGCTCCTTGAGGACAGAGATTGTCTTTCATTTTGTTTGCACCTGCATTCTCAAAATGTAGCTAAAGGTCTGACACACAATAGGCAGTTAACAAATGCTTTCGTGAAATTTTAAAAAATATTTTACTTTTTCCAATTACATGTAAAAACAATTTTTAGCATTCATTTTTAAAAGTTTTGGGTCTCAAATTTTCTCCTTCTCTCCCTCCCTCTTCTCTCCCTTCATTGAGAAGACAAGCAATTTATACATGTGTATCATGTAAAACATATTTCCATATTAGTCATGTTATGAAACAAAACACAAAAAAACAAAAAAATGACCCAAAAACAACCTGTGGAGAAAAAAATGTAAGTCCTTCAGAATTGTCTTGGATCTTTGTCTTCCCGAGAATAACTAAGCCATTCACAAGTGATCATATATTGCTGCTGTTACTATGTACAATGTTTCCCTGTTTCTGCTCACTTCCTTTTGCATCAGTTCATGTAAATATTTCCAGGCTTCTCTGAAAGTATCCTGCTCATTATTTCTTTTTTTTTCTTTGAAATTTATGTATTTTTAATTTACAACATTCAATTCCACAAGTTTTTGAGTTCCAAATTTTCTCACCCTCCTGTCTCCTTCCCCTTTTCTCCCCTCCAAGATGGCATTTAATTCAATATAGGTTCTACATATACCTTCACATTAAACACATTTTCACAAAAGTCAAGTTGTAAAGAAGAATTATAACCTTTGGAATGAACCACAGGAAAGAAGAAACAAAACAAAAAAAAAAAGGGAGACAGAAAATAGTTTGCTTCAATCTGCATTCAGACTCCATAATTCTTTCTCTGGATGTGGATACCCTTTTTCCATCATGAGTCTTTTGGAGTTATCTTAGAATTTTGCATTACTGAGAAAAGCCAAATCTATCAAAGTTAGCTATCACAGATATAATGTGCCTGTAACTGTGTACAGTTACTCCCAGTTCTGCTCCCCTTACTCCTGCTCGTCATTTCTTACAGCACAATAGTATTCCATAACAATAGTATATCACAATTTGTTCAGCTGTTCCCCAGTTGATGGGCATCCTCTCAATTTCCCAGTTCTTTGCCACCAGAGAGGAAGTGCTATAATTTTTTGGTACATATAGGTCCTTTTCTCTTTTTAAAAAATCTCTCATTGGATACAGACTTAGTATTGGTATTGCTAGGTCAAAGGATATGCACAGTTTCATAGCCCTTTGGGCATAATTCCAGATTGCTCTAAAGAATGGTTAAATTAGTTCACAACTCCAACAATGCATTAATGTCTCATTTTTCTCACATCTCCTC
>JAQQSW010019798.1:0-10978 GCA_028646575.1 Pseudocheirus occidentalis
TGAGGCCTTTATCAGAGACACTGGTTGTAAATATTCTTTCCCAATTTCCCACTTACCTCAATCTTGGTTACATTGACTTTGTTTGAACAGAAACTTTTCAATTTAATGTAATCAAGATTATCCATTTTGCATTTTATAATGCTCTCCAACTCTTCTTTGGTCATAAGGTCTTCCCTACTCCATAAATCTGACAGGTTAACTATTCTTTGCTTCCCCAGATTATTTACAGTGTCGGCCTTTATACCTAGATTGTGCACCCATTTAGACTTGACTTTGGCTTTAGATGATGGTCTATGCCCAGTTTCTGCCATACTATATTTCCAATTTTCCTGGCAGTTTTTGTCAAATAGTGAATTCTTAACCCAGAAACTGAGGTCTTTGGGCTTATCAAACAGTATATAACTATAGTCATTGACTACTGAGTCTTTTGTACCCAATCTATTCCATTGATCCACTACTCTATTCCTCAGCCAGTACCAGGCAGTTTTGAGGACTGCTGCTTTATAATAGAGATTACAATCTGGTATGGCTAGGCCACCTTCTCTAACATTTCTGTTCATTAATTGCCTTAATATTCTGGACTTTTTGTTCTTCCAAATGAATTTTGTCACTATTTTTTCTAGTTCCATAAAGTAATTTTTTGGTAGATTGATTGGTATGGCACTAAATATGTAATTTAATTTAGGTAAAATTGTCATTTTCATTATATTAGCTCTACCCAGCCATGAGCAATGGATGTTTTTCCAATTAGTGAGATCTGACTTTATTTGTGTGAAAAGTGTTTTGTAGTTGTGTTCATAAAAGTATAGGTTTGTTTTGGCAAGTAGATTCCCAAATATTTTATAACGTCTACAGTAACTTTAAATGGGATTTCTCTTGCTATTTCTTGCTGTTGGACTTCATTGGAAATATGTAGGAATGCTGAGGATTTATGTGGCTTTATTTTATATCCCGTAACTTTGCTAAATTTATTTATTGTCTCCAGAAGTTTTTTACTTGATTCTCTAAGATTCTCCAAGTATATCATCATGTCATCTGCAAAGAGTGATAGCTTAGTCTCTTCTTGGCCTATTTTGGTTCCTTTGATTTCTTTTTCTTCTCTAATTGCTACTGCTAACGTTTCTAGTACTAGATTGAATAAGAGGGGTGATAGTGGGCATCCTTGTTTCACCCCTGGGACATTATTCTTTATTATATCACTAAGTATTTCCTGAGCTCCTACTTTATTGGGTAAACCTTTGCTAAGCATAAAGGAAAGGAATATATTGGTATAGTAGAAAGACACATGGATCTAATTTCTAGTCTTCTCCTTTTGACAACTAGCTGCGTTACCCCTTGGGTTTATCTGTTTATATAAAACATATGTGTATATATAAATAAAATAAACTGTTTCTCCCTTTGGGACTCATGTTCCTCATCTTTACAAGTGAGGCAGTTAAACTAGACATACTCCCAGTCTGCCTACCTCTCATAGTTAATGACTAAATAATTCCCGAAGTAGCCTGTACTCTAGTTGGAACAACATGAGAGTCAGGATGAGCAATTTTCCAAAAGAAGCTGGGAGAGATCCCAGTTCAGATTCTACTTTCCACACATTCTAGTTACTTAACCACCAGCAAGTAATTTAACATCTCTAGAACTCAGGTATAAAATCACCCATTAAATATTTATCGACAGGGTTGTTGTAAAAATTGAATGAGATGATACAGGGTCCATTTTTAAGCTTTAGTAACTTTAGAAATATAAATGCTACAAACTTACAAATAGGTTGTTTGAAAATTTACTTCTTTGAAGTAAGTTTAAGGTACAATGTGCCTTATGAAAATTCAATATAACCACTGTATTGTGCTATATATTATTCCAGTATATTTTCCAACTTTGTAAAATCTGTAATCAGCTTCTGCTCAGTGACCAAAAGGACTGCATTTATAATATTAGCCTTAAGTTCATCCAAAGATTTCAGTTGTGATGCGTACATGATTATCTTAATGTGACTCCCTCAATAAAAGAATGTAATGGAGATAGATTCAGAGACTAAGGTAATCATGCAAGATAACTTTCTCTATTTATTATCTAACCTGAGAAAGTATCATTCAGAAACTTTTACACACACACAATGTATAATAATGGCGTGTTCAATTAGTGTAATTTTTTTCTTCAAAATTCATAAAACCATGTAGATATAAAAATATAAAATAAACTGTGAAATGATTTTTGGTATATTTATAGCATTTATACTTCTGAAGTTATTAAAGCTTAAAACTACACTAAGATTTTGGGGATACTCTCTCTATATAAAGTGCTTTGAAAACCTTAAAGGGTTATATAAACATCAGCAAAAAGGCAAACATTAATGCCAAGAAATATGTGATGTGTCCAAAGAATGTCAGACACTGTGTGCTATGGGGTTTTATAGGATCATAGGATTCAGATCTGGAAAGGACTTGTTTTAGACAACACTATATTTGGAAAATGTGTTTCAGCATTTGGTAAATATTCCTTAAGTTTTACATTTTAGGAAAGTATTTTCTAAAGGAATATAGTATTTGAACTAGTGCGGTAAAAAGCATTGATCAAGGAAAGAGTCAATAACCATTTATTAAATGTCTACTATGTGCCTTGCACTGCTAAATTCTTGTATGTGAATTAATGGTCCTGGCTTCAACACTGCTACTTATTGCCTGTGTGACCTTGGGTAAGTCACTTAATCACTGTTGGCTTCAATTTCCTCATCTGTCATTTGGATGAAATAATATATAAAATTCCTTCCAGCATTAAATTCTATGTTCCTTTTGTAAAGAATTTATTTGGTCATTATTAGCAACATGTGGATGGGTAACAGAATGCATACATTATATTTTATTTGGATATATCTAATACTTCATCAGTTTAGGGAGCCCCAAAGTGAGAAAATTACCCCTATCAGTGCAGTTTGGCTACTGTTTGGCAGCTTATATGGCCTATGAGAGTTGTGTAGCTATTGAGAAGTCAAGTGCTTTGGATAGGTTCACATAGCCAGTATACATCTGAGATGAATCTTGAACCCAGGTTATCCAAGTGCTGAGACAACACTCTTTACCCTAGATATATGTGTGTGTGTATGTATGTATGTATGTATGTACACAAACACACATACATAGATATGTAGATATGTGTGTATATATATAATTTCCCTAATGCTTGTATTTGTATGCACATATCTGTACGTAGATAGGCACATGACTAAACTTGGGCTCTTCCATTTAAATAGGAAACAGCTACTGAGTTAGTAAGTTCATTAATTAGAATGACACTTCTATTATCAATGCAATAATTTACTTTAACTGAAGTATCTTTAGTTCTTAACATTATTGACTATCAGCCAGAGATGATATCCTCAAGTGCTCTGCACAAATAAGTATAGATTTCAGCCATGCATGCACATATCTTATTTCATAGCAGGAACTTTGTCTCCATTAATATATATGTAGATGACAGTTCTCAGGGAGACACAGATTTTGACAGACACTAATAAGTGATGATTCCTTTTGAATAAGAGAATAGAAGTGGTCCCCAATTTGTGCATTTGATAGTTGTTAATGAATGCACGAAATCTTTATTAAAAGCATACTACATGAAAAACAATGAACTAAGTGCTGGGGAGGCAAATGGTAAAATCAAACAGTCTCTGTTCCCTAAGAGTTCACATGCTAATGGGGGAGACAACACATGAAAATTTGATCTACAAGTAGAATGGAAAGGTTTCATGGTTCTTAGAGAGTGGATGACTGTTCTTTAAAGAAATGCCATTTCTACTGATAAAATCAGTTCAGTTTCTGATGTTGAATGATTTGACAGAGGACTTTGGTGACAAGAACTTTATTTCCTCTGCCTTTAATAGATACAGCATAACACCTGCCATAATGGTTGCCAGGCTGCATTTCCACAGCGTTTGCTTCCTAGGATGATGGCCATGGGACCTGGGCTGGGATTACTGCTATTCCAAAACTCTTAGGTTTAGGATCCTGGACTGTTTCCATCAAGGTTTGAAGGGACCAGGTGATCAAGGTGATGGTGGCACACATTACCTCCTATTTCTCTCTCAGGACACCCTGCTGTTTCAGCTAGGCTGGCTTTTCTTCCCTATAAGTGACAATTGCTTGACTGCTATTGGGGATGGCTGGCCTGCTCTTCATAGGAGTTGCTTCCCCAGATGATGGCTGTGAGGACTGGTCTGGAAACAAGCAAGATTAGTGGTTGGAGGCAGGGCATAGTGGTACCAGTCCTAGGGCTCTTGTGCTTATCTGCCTTTCAGTGGCAGTTGGTCAGTGTTTATTGCTTATGGTAATGAAGAAGGTGTGTCCCTTCTCCAAGATGATTTCTCCCATTAATGATGGCTGCATGGTCTGAGCTGGAAGCAGCACTGGCAGTTTAAGGGATACTGATGCTCCCAAGGCTCTTTGGTTCAGGGTCCTGTGCTGTCTCTATCAGGGTCCTAGGGGAGGTAGTCAAGAAGGTGGTGGTTCAGTTTGCCTCACATTTGCTGCCTCCTACCTTGCCCTTGCTTCATCTAGGCTGATTTGCCTGCTCTATGTGCTTTTTGAGGGCACTAGTCCAAATTCTGTCTCTAATAATGATGATAACACTTTGCATTTGTATGAGGCATTGTTGTTTTCAAAACACTTTCACATCTTTTATCCCTTTTGATCATCACAATAACTTTATGAGAATAGCCAAAAGGGCAAGTGTTATAATTCCTAGTTTTACAGATGGAGGAAAAGTGAAATTAAGATCAAGTGACTTGTCGAAGTTCACAGTCAGTAATTATATATGATGACTTTGTTGTCTTTCATCTCTCCCTATCACCTGGTTCTTTCATAACAGGCAGCACCTGATACTCCTAACTTCCTTCCCAGCTGCCTATAAATATGCTCAGGCACACTCTATTCCTTAAAAAATCCTCACTCAACCCTACCATACATTCTTCAACCTGTCATCCTATAGCTTGTCTTCTGTTAACAGCTAAACTCCTAGAAAGTATAATTTTTACATGCCTTTGATTCTACACCCAGCATTCAGTTCTCAATGCCTTGCAATCTGACTTCTATCCCCTCCACTGAAACCTCTCTCTAAGGTTAACAATGATGTCTTAATTGCATTTATTTAGTCTTCAACCTTCTTGAACTCTTTGTTATTTTTGACAACCCCTTTTCTGATATATCTTCTCCTTTCTTGACTCTCTTGGTGTTGCTCGCTCCTGGATCTCTGACTTTTGACCAAAAAAAAGGAAGCATTTTTTACCCTCCCACTATTTGTCCCAGCAACTACTTAGGTTCTTTAGGTACAAACATAAATAGTAAAATAATCCCTTCCCTCAAAGAGCTTATATTTTCTTTTATTTAAAAAAATTATTTACTTAGTTTTAGTTTTCAACATTCACTTCCGTATGATTTTGAGTTCTAAATTTTCTCCCCCTGCCTTCCCTCCCCCCTCCCAAAGATGGTATGCAATCTGCTCTAAGCTCTAACTATGTATTCATATTAAACACATTTTCTTATTAGTCATGTTGTAAAGAAAAATTAGAACCAATGGGAGGAGCCATGAGAGAGAGAGAGAGAGAGAGAGAGAGAGAGAGAGAGAGAGAGAGAGAGAGAATAATATGTTTTGATCTGCATTCAGACTCTGTAGGTCTTTATCTGGATGTGGATAGCATTTTCCATCATGAGTCCTTTGAAGTTGTCTTTGATCCATGCATTACTAAGAACACCTAAATCTATCAAAGTTTGTCATTGTACAATGCTGTTGTTACTGTGTACATGTTCTCCTGGTTCTGCTCACTTCATTCAGCATCAGTTCATGTAAGTCTTTCCAGGTTTTTCTGAAATCTGCCTACTCATCATTTCTTCTAGCACAATAATATTCCATTACATTAATATGCCACAACTTGTTCAGCCATTTCCCAGTTGATGGACATCGTCTCAATTTCTAATTCTCGGCCACCATAAAAAGAGCTATAAATATTTTTGTACATGTGGGTCCTTTTCAAGGAGCTTGTATTTTATCAGAAAAAACATGGATATACAAAAATATTAAAAGTTGTTAAATGCAAGATATTTAGAGAATGGAGAACACTAGAAGTTGGAGGAGGGGCAGAGAATCAACAAAGGTTTAATGTAGAGGTGATGCTTCAGAGGAAGCTATCTGCTAAGTCCTAAATATCCTTTCTTCTACCACCCATATCTCCAGCTTTCTATGAGTGGATGTTCTCCATCTCCTATTCTCACTCTTGTTCCCTTTTTCTCTCTGTCTTTGTCTCTGTCTCTCTGCCTCTGTCTTTCCCTGTCTATCTGTCTCTGTATCTCTTTCTCTCCAATTCCTGTTAGGTGGAATTATCTTGCCTTCTCTTCCCTTCCTTTCTGTTCCTTTCCCTTTTCTTCCCTAGCATTCTCTGCCTTTTCCTAGCCTTTCTTTGCCTTCTTCTTCCAAATAGCTATCAAGATAATCTTCTGAAGATATTGGTCTGACCACAACAATTCTGAGCTCAAAAACTTTTGGTGGGTTCTCTTTATGCCTATAGATAAAATACAGACTTCTTAATCTAGACCATAAGACCCTCCATAATCTCTCCTCTCCCTACCTTTTAATATTCATTTTATATTGGCCTTCTTGAACACTGCAGTCTAACTAAACTGAGCTAAGTTTTTCCTGAACTGGAGAGTCTGTCTCCTATCTCTGTATATTTATACAACCTACCTTTGATACCTGGAATTTCTTTCTTCTTCATCTTCAGCTTAAATAATCCTCAACTTTTTTCAAAGCTCATCTCAGGTATTCTTGTCTGTAAAGCCTTTCCTGATGACCATAGTTGCTTCTACTCTCTCCCTCTTCAATTTTTTTTGTAGGAACTCAAGATTGTAGGATCATAGTATTGGAGCTGGGAGGGACCCTACATGCCATCTAGTTCAGCCTTTTAATTCTACAAATGGGAAAACTGAGACACACAGAGGCTGTAACTTGTTCAAGGTGAGACAACACATAGCAGAACCAGGCTTTGAACCCAGTTCATGAATAAATTGCTTCACTAGAATGTAAGCTCCCTAATGTTAGAAACTGTTTAATTTGTCGTTGGGTCAGTTCTTAGTGAGTAGCACAGAGTCTTCTATATAGAAGACATTTTATTAATGTTTGTTGAATTGAAACAGAAGTATGTCACTGGAACAAAGATATACTCAAGATTTTGCTCCAACTCAGTTCTCTTTGGTGTGAACATTTTGAGGTGAAGGTGAAGAAAAAAGCTCAGGTGATTGGAAAGAGTTTCTACATTGGATGTGATGTCTGTCACATTCAATCATCTGATGCTTGTTTCTGATCAGACACATGACAGCAGGTGGAAATGTGCCTTTTGATCCTGAAAAGGCAGCAGACCTGCATGTCTACAGCTTCATCTGACAAATTTGGCAGAATAGAGTAGGTCTGGGTCCAGAAGCATCTGCTGCTGAGTTGGGTGAGCTCAAATGAATGCTCCACACTGGAGCTGTGTTATTACCATTTTGCCGCCCAGTGAGAGCCTCACATGTGCTGGTGACTGGAGCCCAGTGTATTTATCAGTACTGGGCAGGGGGGATAGGTTGTTCACAGCCCTAACGAGTTTGGTCTTTCTTATCTGGTTTAGGGACAGAAAAAGGGCTAGACTTTTTGATCATCATTCTTTTTTTCTAGAGAGTAATCAGAAGCCTCTTCATTCATGTATCTATGCCAAGTGGGCATTTGGAAAAATTATGAAGTAATTCAAGTTTACCCTTAGTATCCCTTGCCTTCTTTTTCTGACTCTTTTCCTGCCTTAAACTCCTTCTTCTTTTATTCTCCTCACATCCCCTTCAAGTCTAGTGCTCACACCATCTTTCTTTATTTCCCACTCTCATGGTTTTTTTGGGGGGGGAAATAAGAATCAGTTAAACTAATATAGACAAAGGTACAAAAGTTTGATCAACTTTACTATATTTCTCTTTTCATTAGGATTTGCATTTTCATTTTTGACGAAACTTCAAAGCCAAGGGGATTCATCTCTAATGGCTGGATTTCAGGAATCAGGTAGATCTGGTTGGCCAAGATGGTATTTATTTGGCTTAGAGGGCTTGTAATAATACTAGTATTCCACACCTATATAATTATCACAGTATCACAGGTTCAGAGACGGAAAGGACATTCAAGGTCATCTAGTCATGGCATCACAGAGTTAGAAAGAACTTTTAAAGGCCATCTAATTCAACAATCTAATTTTATAGATAAGGAAATTGAAGAACAGAAAGATCAAGTGACTTGCCCAGAGTCATACAGCTAGTTAAGTGTTTAAGGCAGGATTTAAACCCAGGTCTTCCTGAGTCCAGCACTCAATCCACTGTGCTATGTAGTTTTCAGATCCAAGCCTTTTGTTTTATAATTGAGGAAAGTGAGACCCAGAGGGTTTAAGCTGCTTGTCCAAGTTCACCCAGGTAGTAAGTGGCAGAAACAGGATTTGAACTAGGTCCCCTGATTCCAAATCCAATACTCTCTCCAGTGCATTGCATCAGATACCTATAACAGATCCATAGGTTCACTGACGTGGGTATTTGTTACTCCCCTGATGGGAATCATAACCTATCTTATAAGATTCTTGTACTGGTTCTTCTATAAATCCATAAATTCCACTTACTTACTACATAAATATAATTGGCCTAACTAACCCCTGAAGGTAAAATCCCTTAAAAATCCCAACAATGATTCCCAGAGTGGTGTTCAATGCCTTATGAAACAATCGAACTTAACTTAGGAGTTGGAAGAAATCTTTGCCTTAGGTAACAAAGGCACTGGAATACTTTGACTGGACCCTCCTTCAACTGGAATGAGGTATTGCTAACCTCTGGGAACTGGGTGCTGAACAAGTGTAAAGGTGTTCTACTAATCCAGGAACTCTCAAATATCAGGCTTTAGGCATCAGAGAATCCCTTAATATGTGTGTGTGTGTGTGTGTGTGTGTGTGTGTGTGTGTGTGTGCGCGTGTGTATACTTTTCTCCAAGAACATCTCAGCATTATGCACAGCTGCAAGAGCATCATAGAATCATAGCATGTCAGAGCTGGAGAGACATTGTACTTTAGTCACACTTCCTCATATTATGTAGGTGAAAAGTACGGGGGAAAGATGACTTATCTTCCCAGGGTTGTGCAGTTAGTTTGCATTATAAATGGTTCTGGTCCAGTGCTCACAGATAGTTGCCCCACCAAATACTGTCTCCATTGTCCTAAAATTCCATGATCAAAGATTCCCTTCTTTGGAAGGAGTAGTAGCTTTGGAATGAGAAGAATTGGGTTTGAATTCAATTTTTGTTACTTAGTACCTGTATTTCTTGGGTAAGTCACTCACTGTTTTGAACCTCATCTTCTTTATCTACACAATGAGGAGGTGAAACTAGGTGATTTCTAAGATTCCTTCTGGAGAGTTAAGTGGCGCAGTGAACAGAGTGCCAGGCCAGGAAGATTCATCTTTCTGAGTTCAAATTTGGCTTCAGACTTTTATTAGCTGTGTGACTCTGGGCAAGTCATTTAACCGTTTCCTCATCTGTAAAATGAACTGGAGAAGGAAATGTCTAACCACTCCAGTATCTCTGCCAAGAAAACCCCAAATGGGGTCATGAAGAGTCAGACATGGCTGAAAGGACTAAACAACACCAAAGACGGTTCCTTCTAGCTTTAAGTCCTCCTATTCTCTTACCTTGCCTGATACTAAAACATCTTGGCTACTCCCAAGAAATAGTTTCTCCTTGCTGACTTTACCTCTCTGCATGGAATTATCTTATTATTCCTTTGGGTTAGTAAACCTTGAATTTAAATCCTTGAAGGTTTCTTTGAAAATGCTAGAATTCTCTAGGTGTCTTTCCTCACATCAGTTTAAGCTGACATCTGCTTTAGCACTTTAGCTCAGACTACTTTTCTAGTTTCCTAGCAGAGGGCAGGGTGCCCATTTTCCTAGGAAAATATAAGACCCTTGAGAGTAAGGACAGTTTTGTTTGTATATTCCCAGTGCCTGGCATAGACCTTACCAGGAAACTGTAGGTATTTAACAAATGCTAATTGAATTGGATCAAAGGAAATGGGACAAAGGATAGGTATTTTTTTAATGGGAGAGAGAGGAGGAGAGAAATACTGGAAGTTTAATGAGGGCAGCTAGGTGGTGATCAAATAGTATTTTTGTCATCCTATTAGCTAGTAGAACAGCATTAGTAGAGGAAGAATGAAGTTATGACCAACAAGATGGAGGAATAGGTATTTTCTTTGGTCCTCACAACCTCTCAGATCCTCAAATCCCTACAAAATGGGTATTATAAGCAAAAGATAAAGGAACTTTAGCTACTTTCATTGTGGTCTAGGACACCAAGAAATCTAATAAGATAGAGGGCCAAGACTGAAGTCAGGAAGACTCATTTTCCAGAGTTCAATTTTGGGCTCAGACACTAGCTGTGTGATCCTGAGTAATTCACTTAACTTTGCCTCGGTTTCCACATCTGTAAAATGAACTGGAGAAGGAAATGGCAAATCACTACATGATCTTTGCCAAGAAAACACCAAATGTAGTCATGACAACTTGGATATGACTGAAACAACCAAACAGCAAAGAGGTGTCTATCCCTGTTGGAAGTGATATGGCTTGAAGGGCCTGGGTATTTGGAAGATGAGAAGGAAACAAGATGAATGCTAGGGTCTGAGGAAGAGCAATGGTAAAGGGGTTTGGGAAGGAATGGAAAAGTAATTAATAAGTACTGAGCATAAAGTGTACTCTCATCACCATTTTCTTAAAGGATGAGCCTGCTTGGTCCTGGCCTTATAATTTGTAGGTGATCCTACTGTTGCTCTTAATTCCATTCTTCCTCTAAATTAAATAGTCAAGTAAAATCCCCTCCTCTTTTCCTTGTCAGCTTGTTAATTTTTTTTTATTTTTTATTTATTTCATTTCTGGTGCCATTT
>JAQQSW010019799.1:0-10978 GCA_028646575.1 Pseudocheirus occidentalis
AACCCATCTAGGTCTTCATTTTTCTTCTCCTACGTGCCCAGGTCATCATGCCCCGTGCCCCTCTCTGCTTCCAAAACTAGCCTGTTCCCAATGACAGCATCCTGTTCAAGGCGCCTGCATCTTGGCACGACAGCCAGAACCGTTGCACCCACCTGGAGCCTTGTAGCTAGGGGTCCCACAAATCTGCCAGCCAATCAAAACCCACCCCGTAGCACCCGCTTTAGTAGCTGAGGATAAAAAGGACATGGTAGAAGGCATCGGGGTTCCACCTCATCGATCGGGTGGGACCCAGGTTCAAACCTGTCAATAAATTTTTTTGCTTTACTTTAAAGCTCCTTGGTGGTCGTGACAATTACTCTCGCGTATAGTGGGAAATACCACATTACAAAAACCATATTCCATATTCCATATAAGGCCCTAAACTGAGTATTAACCAATTGCTTTTCTCTGCTTCTGTAAGTTCCTGCTTATGCATAGATCAGACCATTACTTTGCAGTTTTCGTCTTTAAATATTCTGGCTCTGCCCCTGTTCAGGGCTGTTCCATTTGAGTATACTCTCCAAACAGTCATGAGCTTGAATAAATCCACTTTAAAATTTCTATCTGGGTCTCACTTGCTCTCTTTTTGGTACAACAATAACTCACCAGTACCTCTACACCTGCAATTGGGGGATGGAGCTAAGAACTCTTTAATCTCCATTGAAGAAGGAGAGACAGAAGAGTCATCTTCTTTCCCAACCTCAGCTGCATTCACTTTGGACTTCTTTGACTTCTCAATCATGCCCAGTGCAGGTTACCTTCTCTCCCACCTTTTTGGTTTTCTCTTGCATATAGTCTTCCCCTATTAGATTATAAGCTCTTTGAGGGCAGGGACTTTCTTTTTTGTGTGTTTGTATTCTCAGTACTTACACTATAGCTGGCATATAGCCACATTTAATCTATTGATTATTGATTGGTTATTGAATATTACTATGCTGTAAGCAACAATGTATATGATAGATATGAAGAAGAATGGGAAAACATGAAACTGATGCAGGAAAGCAGGCAGGATCCGGAAAATAATATCAATCATGACAATATAAATAAAAGGAATAGAAAGGATGAAACAGTCAAAATGAAATTCAGCAAAATTGTGAAACTGACCCCAAAGAAGCCCGTCAGTCAATAAGAATCTTTTATCGCTTCTTCATGGGGAGGTGTGTGAAATACAGAGAGGTACAAATGAAAGTTCTTGCTGTCTATTTTTTTTTTTTTTTTTGCTTTTTGGAGAGCAGTTGGGGTTAAGTGACTTTCCCAAGGTCACACAGCTAGTTTTTGTGTTAAGTGTCTGAGGCCGGATTTGAACTCTGGTCTTCCTGACTCCAGGGCTGGTGTTTTATTCATTGAGCCACCTAGCTGCCTCAAAAGTCCTTGTTGTCATCTCAGAGTCTGATGGGAGAGTCAAGCAGCAAATGATATAGAAACAAGCTACAGACAAAGATAAACAATAGAGAAAAGATAGGGACTAACATTGTGAGGGACCAGGAAAGACTTCTTGCAGAAAATAGGATTTAAACTGCAATGTGAAAGAAGCCAGAAAAACTAGGAGGCAGAGACAAAGGAGACCAATGAAAATGCTTGGAGTCAGGAGATGGAATGTCATGTGAGAGGAATGGCAAGAACACCAGTATGTGGAGGGGTGGAAGGTATAATAAGGCTGGGAAAATAGGAAGGGGCAAGCCTTTGAAGGGTTTTAAAAGTCAAACAATTTTATCTTTCATTTTGAAGGTAAGAGAGAGTCACTGGAGTTTATTTAATAGATGAGTAACATGGTCAGATCTAAGCTTTAGGAAGATTAATTTGGTATCTGATAAGAGGATAGATTGGAATGGGGAGAAAGTTGAGGCAGGTAGACACACCAGCACTTTACTGTAATAGTGTAAATATGAGATGATGGATGTCTTGCACTAAGATGGAAAGGGGAGAATGAAACATGTATGAGAGATGCTATGAATGTAAATTGGTTAGAGGGGATGAATGGGAGTAAGAAAAGAGACAAGTCATCTTCCTTCTCTTCTTTGTGTAGGTTGGAGACCATGAACACATGGTCAGATTTTTTCAATATGTTGGTTAGTTTTCCTAAAGTATTTTTCCTCTTTTATGGTCTTTGTTATGAGAATTACTCTCTGAAAGGAGGAAGGAGAATTGTTATAATGAGAATGAGAGCAAGTAAGACCATTATTTATTTTAAGTGGAGTTTAATGAGCCAGCCACTACTAGGGGTGAGCCCCACCCAAATCAAGCAGCCCTGAGATGGGTTTATATAGACAAAAATCATGACATAACTGTAACCAGGGGAAAACCACGACTTAGTCAATTGCTTTGCAAGTGAGGAAAATACAGAAGCCAAAAGGTAGCAATCAGTTCATTGCCTAACAATTGTTGCCCAGTGGTCAGTTTGTTACCCAACTGGAAAGTTCCCAAGTCTATTTCAAGAACTGAACAGAAGGGGGTTTGGGGGGAAGGGGGAGCTATGGATTCCAGGTAGCAGGTTTGGGCAGGTTTACTGGGCAGGTTTCCTATGATGGGGAGAGATGAGAGACGTTCACAAAATGAGGGGATTACTACAGAATGATATGTAAATAAATGTAAATGATGCACTGGGTAGCACAGTACAGAGTGCCAGACCTGGAGGCAGAGATATCTGGGTTCCAAATGAACCTACATGACCTTGAGAAAGTCACTTAATCTCGGCTTGCCTCAGTTTCCTCATCTGTAAAAGGGGGATAATAATAGCACCTACCTCCTAAAGTTGTTATGAGGGTCAAATCAGATAATATTTGTAAAGTGCTTAGAATAGTGCCTGACACGTAGTAAGCTCTATGTAAGCGTCAGCCTGTTATGGAGAAATGTCTCCTCTATGCATTCATGTGGTATGTAACTGCTACCAATTATATATTAACCACAATGCAGAAATTATAAAAGTAAAAACCTAAAGAATTTGATGATGGTGGTGACAATGATGATGATCCTGAAGCACAGGTTCACTTGACTTTAATTTAATTTTGCAATCTTGTGCATTTCTCTTAATTCCATACTCTCTTCAATGTCATAAAAATTGAACAAATTTAGTCAAACTGTCATAATCTCATACATCCCCTAAGGAAATAAACTTTGTCAAATAAATGCTATAGGTAAATTAAGTCGAGTTAAGGATTAAACTACATTTAGAGGGTTCACAAATAGGCTGATTGAGAAGGATTTACATGTCTCTAAGGAGTGAGAGACAGTTGAGATTCTTCCTCAGGCTTCTTATCTAAGGAATATTTAAGACTCAAGTAAATTTATGCATCACTTGTGGCAGGTTTTGGTCTAGGAAGGTTAGTATTACCCACAATTTGCAAGAGGAAAGGCCCTGAGTCCCAAATGATACAAGGCAATTTAAAAAATTCCCTTTTAAAAGCTGTTATTTTTATTATTATATGAAAACAAAATATTTCAATAAATTAATTTGTAAGAAAAAAAGAAGTAATGAGTATTACAAAATTGCCATAACTTTTTTCATGCCTAAAACACTTAGCTAAGCTTTGGTTTCCTGGGGCCCAGCCTTTCCTCAATCTCCCTCTTCACCGACAGAACTCTTTCTTCATGCCCCACAGCCCAGGTGTTGGTACTTGGGGTACCCACCCAACTTTGTAGTCTCTTCTCAAAGTCTGTCTTCTCAAACTCTGCTGGTTTCCATATCTTCAGTCATATGTTTTCTGATGGACCACATCCAGAGGACTGGTTTGTCAGAACATCCCACTCCTGATTCTCCCTCCTATGCCCTTTTTCTGCATAAGACCCCTTTGTTCTTTACACTTATGACCTCCTTTCTGATATCATCAAATTGTCTTAGATAATAATGATAATGCCTCATCTTCCATTGATAGAAGATGGCCCCCTAAAAGTGCAAGACCATGTGTTTCAAAGCAACCCAGTCAATGAATTTTCCCATATAATTCAGCAGCCTAAATCACTTGCTCCTCTGCCCAAGGCAACTAGCCCTGCCCAAGACACCTAAATCATTTAATGAGCTTACTTGATAGTCGTTTCACTGCTTACACCTGGCCTACCCCAAAATACTTACCATTCCTATTGCCATCAACATCCTTTCACAATCCTTTTTGTATATTAGCATTAGTCTCACCCCATTAAGTTGCAGGTTAACTGGGCCTTATGATAAATCTTGCCACTTTGACTGGAAGATGTTTTGAGTGCTTGAATTCTTTCCAGGCGGAAGTCTCTCCATACCCTGACATTTCAGGGTTCCCAACAACCCCAAACCACATCACCATCTCAGTGACTTTGCATTGGCTGCCACTCACCTTGACCCCCACCTCTGCCTACTGGAATCCCTGGCTTCCTTCAAGACTCAATTCAAAGGCCACTTTCTGCTCATGTAGAAGACCTTTCACTATCTCCCCAGATGCTAGCACCTTCCTTCCTGTGGGTTTACCTTGTATCTACTTTGTATTTTTCTTGTATCTTCTACCTACTTAAACATTTATCTTCTCCTTGGAATGTAAACTCTTTGAGAGCAAGGGCTGCTTTCACTTTTTCTTTGTATTTCCATTGCTTAGCACAGTACCTAGCACATGGGACGGACTTAATAAATAAGAATGTCAAACGCTGATACAGATAAAACTTTAAGGTTTATGAAATGCTTTACAATTGATCTTCCTAACCATCCTCTGAGGTCAATATTATTATTGCCCCCATTTTATAGATGAGGAAGCTGGGGCTGAGAAAAGTTAAATGTCTTGAAAAGGACCAAACAGGAAGGAGACAAGCATTTATTAAGGGTGCACTGCATGCTGGGCACTGTATCAAGCACATTACAAGCATTATCTCATTTGATCGTTACAACAGTCCTGGAAAGTAGAGACTATTTACCCTCATTCAGAGTTGAGGAAACTGAGGCAGAAGTGAAGTCCAGGGTCCAGGGTCACACAGTAATAAGGCAGGTTTTGAACACAGATCTTCATGACTCTAATACCAGTACTTAATCTATACCATTGCTTTTCCCAGAAATCCATGGGACTGTCATCATTACCACCTATGCACACAATTATGTGGCATTTCCCTCACAACATCCTGTATTAGGCAGTAAAGTATAATTGTTGTTTTTATCCCCATTTTAAAGATGAGGATATTGAATTGGAGACAAGTGAAGGAATTTTTTTTTTTTGGCTTTTTGGAGGGCAATTGGGATTAAGTGACTTGCCCAAAATCACACGGCTAGTTTTTGTGTCAAGTGTCTGAGGCCAGATTTTAACTCACGTCCTCCTGACTCCAGGGTCAGTGCTCTACTCACTGTGCCACCTAGCCGCCCCACAAGGGAAGGAATTTGACCATAACCCCACTGCTACTAAAAGCCAGCACTGGGATTCCAAGCTCTTCCTTACTCCAAGTTAGGGCTCTTTCCAAAACATTTGAATATTAATGATAATCAGCATCTTCCCTAGAGAATCCTCTTGTCTTCCTTTACAAGCTAGGTCCATGGCGCCTCTCCATCAGACTTGCAGCTGAAACCTTCCCTATGTGTTGTCTCCCTCATTGGACTGTGAACCTCTGGAGAGCAAGGACTAACTTTTCTATTTGTATCCCCAGCACTTAGTACTTTGTAATAATGTTTTATTGATTTATTTGTTGATTTATTAAATTCTTTATTGATTCATTCATTTAGAAGATCCTATATTTATATTCTGCTTTTTTTTTTTTTGGATGAGTTAAGTCACTTGCCTAAGGTCACATGGCTAGTTTTATGTTAAGTGTCTGAAGTCAGATTTGAACTCAGGTCCTCCTGACTCCAGGGCCAGTGCTCTATTCACTGTGCCACCTAGCCGCCCCCCTACAGATTTATATTCTTAAAGCAAAACTTCCAGTTTCTTCTCTGAGGGCTGCCTTTAATTCAAAATAACAACAACAACAACAACAAAAAGAATAAAACAGAGACCACTAGAGAGGAGGGGAACAGAAGATAGAGAAGTAATGGATTTATTAGCTCCCATCCTTGACTTCTTAGAACTCATAGAATCCTTAGAATACAGGGATACTTAAGATTGTGGGACCGTAAAGCTAGAAGCCACCTATGTTGTCAATTTGCCTCTTTTTACAGAAACTAAGACCCAGACAAATGAGATTACTTGCCAGGGTCGCATATCTACTAAATAAGTATCTGTCAGGATTTGAATTCAGATCTTCTTAGCTTCCATTCCAGTGACCTAACCATTAGGTCATTGCTATGCTCCTGTCACCTGGGCTGCTGAGGATCACTAAGTGAGAGTCACAAGCATGAGTCAAAGTCATTTACCACAAATTTGTGTTCCATACTATGCTCATAGCAGACCTCTCTCTATTTTTTTTTCTTTTGGGGGGGGGGGAGAAGGCAGAGCAATTGGAGGTAAGTGACTTTTCCAAGGTCACATGGCTAGTAAGTGTTAAGGGTCTGAGATCAAATTTGAACTCAGGTCCTCCTGACTCTAGGATGGTACTCTACTCACTGTGCCACCTAGCCACCCCTAGACTCTCTTACTTAATATTTATCCTGTACACAGATTGTTCAGACATACTTGCTTGTTTCTTTCCTGTTAGATTGTGAGCTCCTTGAGGGCAGGGACTGTCTTTTGTCTTTCCTGTCTTAAAGAGATTTCTCCATTTCTCTCCCTGTTCATCACACCATCCTTGATGTTTCCCTCCATCACCACCTCTTCTAGTCTATTCTTCATGGTCTTTCTTGGAGCAAAGAATGACTTAGATCTAGAAGGAACCATCTATCCCAAAGCCTTCATTTTACAAATGGAAAGGAAACTGTGGCACAGAGAGGTTAAGTGACTTGCCCAGTATCACACAGCTAATAAGTATCTGAGGCAAGATCTGATGGCAGGCCTTCCTGATTCCAGTGAACACTCTGAACCACACTACCTCCCCAATGCTGCTTGTCATCACTCACAAGAAAGCAGGGAGGCCAAGTGGCTTCTTAGGGCAGCTAGATGGCACAGAGGCTAAGGTGCTAGATTTGGAGAAAAGAAGAACCAAGTTCAAATCCTGCCTCATGCACTAGCTACATTTAGTGTAACCTCAGTTTCCTCATATGTAAAATTGGATTAGTAATAATACTTGCCTCCCAGGGTTGTTTTAAGGATTAAGTTAGATATTATTTGTCAACCTTAAGGCACTGTTATTCTTGTTTACCTCTGTTACTTTTCAGTTTTGTAAATTGGAGAACAAACTGAATTTATTTCACATTATTAAATTAACCAGATTTTGCACATTTTGGCCTAACAATTAACACCAAGAAAACACAGGTGGTCCATCAGCTGCCGCCACCACACCATCCATACACAGAACCACCAGTTACAGCAAATAGAGAACCTTCAAATGCTGTAGATAAGTTCACTTACCTGGATAGTATACTTTCCAGTTTAAGGTTAGAAGGGGAGAGATGAAGTCCAATGAATTCGTGTTCTTTCATACTAAAGCAAAGTCAGAAAGCCAAGTCTGCCAGAAAATTCTTACAGTGACCTTGTAAGCTGTGTGTAAATATCTCAGGATGACCAAGTGGTCTGGGGCCATCACTTGGGAGAAGTCACTTCAGTTCTTGAAGCCAAGGAAGTGGTATGAATGACAACTTCAATTTCCCAACAAGAAAGTCAGGGACATGTTGTTTTCTGATGAAATCACTCCAGCAAAGTGATCAAAGCACCAGACTCCTTTCTTCAGCTCATTTAGACACTGAGCTGTCTCCTCACACATACAGCTCTGCCTGTCACTGGTACGGGCTGGTGTTCTTACTTAGAGATCTTTTTCATTAATGGACGATAGGACACCTGGTGGGTAGAACATCATTAAATAAACATAAAATTTTGCTCAAGAGAAATAAAGAGAGATTTAATAGGGACCAGGAAATTATCAGGAAATTTCTAGCTAGGCCCCACCATATATTAAAACAATTCCTCTGTAATAAAAACAAAATCCTTACCAATACCCCTAAAGATATAAGACCTAATTATTTGTAAAAGGAAGATGACAATGTATTATCTCCTCCTAATTCAATTGACATGTGGTCATAAGGGCTTTACAATTCTTTTTTTTCTTTTGAGGGGGGAAGGTAAGGCATTTGGGGTTAAGTGACTTGCCCAAGGTTACACAGCTAGTAAGTATCAAGCATCTGAGGTCCGATTTGAACTCAGGTCCTCCTGACTTTAGGGCCAGTGCTCTTTTCACTGCATCACCTAGCTGTCCCAGACTCTCCAGTTCTTAAGGGACACAGACATAGGAGGGACACAGACATAGGAATCTCGAAGCTTTAGTTCTCTAACCCAATAAAAGGTCACTAAACTATAAGGTTCCTGAAGGATTACATATTGACACAGAAAACCACATAATAACATTACCTATGTTCTATTGGACTTTTTATGTGGGGACAAAATAATCCCACTAAAAGAGAAACTGAGGAAGAGCTTTAAGGCAAAACATTTTATTAAAGGGATCCAGTCCCCTCTAATGAAACAGATCCAGACCTTCCTCATGATCTGAGATACCCCCTCCTTCCAGTGCCTTATTTTTATAAGGTGTGATACCTTATTTATTTATTACCTAAACATTCTAAAGAGGCTATGCAAAGAACAGAATCTCATTGGCTGACAGTGTGTTAGCTAAGAATAGTATGTCAGCAGGGTAAGGGGTCAGGAGAAGCAGGAAATATCCCTAATGATTATGTGGTCACAAGATGGATGGGCTCCTCCTTAGGTTGGGCAAGAAGAGACGGTACAAGTCACATACATTCCAAGAATAGATCAGGGGGGACTTTCTATACAACCGCCACCCTTGCTTGGCTTGGTCATGAAATTTCAGTAAAACAGACTAGAGATATTCATGTCAGCATTCTTGAGGTTATGCAAATGAGCTCCACAGCTGATAAACAAGTACTGAATACGACATTCAAGTCTGAGCCTATTATACTGCACTTCTATTAGACCTATATTTTATATGATTTATACAAAATAAGGATTAATATGTTGTTTATTCTTATACCTATTGTTGGATGCCTTGATTAAACGTGTATTACTAGATGAGTCTAGTAAAATAATTGCTAACAATCATTACCTCTTATAGAATCATAATGAACTAATACTGATTAGAGTTTGAGTAGGGGATGCACATGAATCATCTCTCACATATATAAATATTTCCTAATTACATTTCAATCTTTCTCAGGAGTGTTTGGAACTAGGTTCTGATACCTGTGCTCCCGTCCACCAGAGAAAAATAGTTAGCAAAAAGGAAAACAGAGTCAATAATAGTCTCTTATTTTGTCTGTCAGGAAAATGGAGTTCTGAGAATGAGGTTCCAAAGCTCAGGAGATAGAGAGATGAGAGATGGATAGGTGGAAGGATTGATAGATGATAGAGACAAAGATAGACAGACAGACAGACAGATAGAAAGACAGACAGACAAACAGATAGACAGACAGATAGACAGAAAAACAAATAGACAGACAGATAGATAGATAGACAGACAGACAGATAGATAGATAGATAGATGATAAATGGATAGATGGGTAGATGGATGGTAGATGACAAAGAAATGATAGATGGATGATAGATGGATAGAGAGAAATGACAGACATAGGTAGGTGGTAGATGGATGGATGGATGATAGATGATAAGAGAGAAATGATGACAGAGGGAAATTTAGGGGGGGAGGGAGAGGAAGGACTGAAAGGTACACGTTTCTACTCCTATGTTGACCAGGAAGAAAGAAACCAAGACTTAGATGGCGGCATAGAAGCAGCAAGGATCCGCAGCTCCCACCCAGCCGCCCAAAATACCCATAAAATATGACCCTAAAGAAATTCTAGGACTCTTAAATTCACAAAAATACAGAACACACATCTCTTGCTGAAGGCAGCTTGGCAGAAGGGGCTCCCTGGGGAGCCGAGGCCAGCCCAGCCTGAAACCTAAACCACAGCCAGGCCTCAGGGCGGCCTGAGGAGCCGAGCTGCAGCCAGTCTATAAGAGAGAAGATCTACCTCACGTCCAGCAAACTCCGCATCTAGTAAGGCGTGAAAAACAAGAATTAGAGAAAGTTAGCTCAGCAGGAGGGGCTCATCTCACAGGCTGGCAAGCCGGGATCCGAGACCAGCCCAGCCTGAAAACCGAGGCCAGGCCTCGGGGTGGTCTGAGAGGAACCCTGCCTCCCAGGCCTCAGCATGAGTCTACCCCCGGGGAGTAGATCTATAGCACCTGGAGGGATTTTCACATCTAGCAAGCCAGAATTATAGAAGGTCAGTGAAAGTGGAACTTTGAAACTTAATTTGGGGGAGGAAAAGCAGTTTGGCCAATCTGCCCCCTGGGCAAGGAAGCAGAGGGGGAAGGGCAGGAACTGCTGTAACCTGCGGCTGCCCCCACTGGGCTGCTTCAGAGGCCCTGGCCTGCAGACCCCACAGGGGGACTGAGTCGATTGATCAGGGCCAAGAGCTCTTGCGTTGAGTGGCCTGGATCTGGATCGTGGTGTTGGGTGGTGGTCCTGGAGTGCACTCTCAGCAAGCCAAAACTGGGGGGGGGGAGCTGCAACACCCCACTAATAGCTCTGGCAGCTGGGAAAACCCCAGCGATTTAGAACAGAGCTTTCCCCCCGGAAGCAGAGTTACACAGAGCTGAAAAAAAAAAAAAACCAACCAATTAATTGACTGGCTAACATGAGGAAAAGGAAGCAAAATAAGAACAGCAATAAAACTCTAGAATCCTTTTTTTGTGGACAAAAAGGATCAAAGCATGGAATGGGAGGAAGACAGCACAGTCAGAACTCCCACACCAAATGCTTCCAAGACACTTGAAGACTGCCCAGAAGCTATACATCAACTGAAAAAGGACTTTGAAAATCAAATAAGAGAAGTGGAGGAAAAATTGGGAAGAGAAAAGAGAATGATGCGAGAAAATCATGAAAAGAGAGT